>CAIGRN010086614.1:0-10231 GCA_903798345.1 Fraxinus anomala | reverse complement strand
TTTTGAGAAACAAGCCTTAAAATTAGTCATCATAGACACCAGGTTAATCATATCCACAACACCAATTGAATTCTTTTCAAACAAAATTAGAAAATCAAAACAAACCACGCAATTTTTGCTATGGTAGTAAGCACAAGACCAAGCAAAGATAACACAAACGTAATAATAGACAATGAAAAGAAGATTGATAAAAGTGTTCGAGAGAGAAGTGAATACTGATAGTGGGAGTTTCAGCCGGATTTCTGGGTTCTGATTTGGGGCTTTGGTTTTGAGGGTTTGGGAGGTTTTGAGTGTATTAATTAAGAGGTAAAAGTTTTAATTAGTTTTAGATGTATTAATCAAAACACTGTAAAAAAAGGTATATGACATAATTTCCTCTAAAAACTATATATAGGGTTATAATCCTCAATTCATATGTAACTTATCGTTCTTTGTTTCATTCCATCAACACAAGAATTAATAGAGAAAGCATATTGAAAAGAAAGATCAAGAAACCCACAATCAAGAATTTAAATCACAATCAAGAATCAAGAATAAAGATTAGAGTAATTAAATTGAATAATAAGACAATCAAGATTATGGAACAAGAAGTAAAATTAATATCAAGAACTTAAGAACCAAAAGAGCCAATAATCCAGGTTCAATATCCGAAATCAAGATCCAGTAATAAGAAATTATTCCCAAAAATATAAAATATGTTCCGTATTATAAATTTTCTTGATAATTTGACATGGATGATCTTGACAATTAAACAACTAGGTTTTCTAGTTTTACAAGGTTTAAAGTTTCATGAAATTTCAACAAGTGGTATCAGAGTCAACTCCATGTTAAACCATTGAAAATAAAAAAAGAATTTTGGGGTTAAAATTTATATTTTGAATTCCTCAATGTTGGAATGTGAATTTTAGTCCTAAATTTTAAAAATTTAAGATTATTTTTATTCATAATTAAGTTTGTACAAATTTTGATGCCTTAAGTACTACTGTCATGTCTATACATTTATGATTTTCAACCATCCTTCCGAAACAATTCTGGTGGGTAAATAAATTTATTGTACCAACATTAATAGTAGATTTTCTTCATTTGCTGCGAATTAAGCCTATCATTACTAGCCTCGAGTTACGACCAGAAATACGGGATCACGTGTTTCTGAATGTGCTCACCGTTTTCATTTTCTTAATAATAAAAAAAATTAAAATATAAATGGGCAATCAAATTTCAAATCATGGAACTAAAATTTGTTTCGGATTACTACTTTTCTAAAATAAATTAGTTGAAATAATATATTACCAAAATAACATATCTTTCCTAAATTAATTTATTTGAAATATTAAGAAATTTGTGTGTACGTAATTCATGCGGATATTGGTTGACCCAAAGGAAGATTAATATTTAGCCAAATTATTTAAACACCTGCAGTGATAAATATGTGACAATTGTAATTTTTTTCATTATGTGAACATTGAATCAATCCAAAGATAGACTTGATATTTGATCGGATTTATTGTCAATATTTGATTACTATACCAAGAGTGCCACTTACAAATTAATATTTCTATCCAAGCACTAAATACCAATGTTATGTTCGTCTCTTGTGATGGGGTTCACCACTATTTGAAATTATTGATTGTCTAATACAGATTCTTATGTGAACATGCTAATTAGATTTAAATTCTCTATTCGGTTAATCCATCTACTTCTACAATATCTGTTATAATTCGGTTAATCCTCCTACTTCTACAATATCCGTCATAATCAATTCAATTCATGTTCTTAAACTAAAGTTTAAGGGCTGGAGAGAGAACGCGGAGAGAGTACGTTTGTATTGTTCTTGACGGTATTGATCTAGACCTTGTATTAAGGGCTGAACAACCCACTAATTTTACGGATAAAAGTTCTGCTAATATAAAGGGGACTTGGGTAAGTGGAATCATTCAAACCACATAAATCTTATGATCACGAAGTGTAGAATTTTAGCAACATTTAGGGGTGTTGTGTCCGATGTGGTAACTACTACCAAGGAGTTTCTTGTGAAAATAAAAAAATGCTTTACAAAAGGCAATAATGCCAGAATTAGCACGCTTTTAGCAAACTTAATCTCATCTTACTAAAGTATAAGTGTAAAGAAAATATAAGGGAGTACATCATGGAAATGTCTCATCTTGCTTCAAAACTAAAAGCATTAAAGGTTGAGTTGTCTGATGACTTGATTGTGCATTTAATTTTGATTTCTGTTACACAATTCGATTAATTTAAGGTATGTTATAACTGTTAACAAGGAAAGTGAACTCTTAATTAGCTCATTCGATATTGTGTGTAAGAAAAAGAAAAGTTAAAGCAAGATAAAACTGATATTACTCATTTGACACGTACCTCTAAGGACAAGTTATAATGAATATAAAAAAAAAGGTGGCATTCGATTCGGTTCAATATAAACAATGAAAGTCTGAAAATGATAAATTTGACTGTCGCTTTTGTTAAAATCTGGGATACGTAAAGAGAGACTGTACTAAATATCATGCTGGCGTATAAAGAAAAGTACACTCACTTTGGTTTGTTTTGAGGTTAATTTAGTTTCAATGTCTAGACATACTTGGTGGATAAATTTCGTTACCACTACTCACACGAGTATGTTTATGCAGGGTTGCCTGTCAAAACCAATTGATGTCGAAAGATTCATTTATGTGGGACAATGACAAATTAATTAAAGTTGAGGCTTTAAGGACTTTTATGTTATTATTAAAGATTGATTATGATTTGAATGTGAAAAATGTATTTGTGGTATCGTCTTTTAGACGGAATTTGATTTCTTTTTCTACATTGGATAAATTCGGTTACTCTTGTTCAATTGAAAACGGTCAGTTTGATCTTTATCTTAATTCAAATATTTTGGGTACCAGTTCTTTATCCGGTTACGATAACATATATCTGCTTAATATGGTTGTCTCTTATAAAGAAACATTGCATGTGAATTCACATGGTATTAAATATAAATTAACTAATAAGAATTTTGCTTCATTATGGCACAAGTGATTAGGTAACATCTTTCAAAAGATAATGAAAAATCTTATGTTTCAATGAATTCTTGATTCCCTTAATTTTTCAGACTTAAGTGTCTATATTAATTACAGTAAGGGAAAACAAACAAATATAAGGAGATTAGGTGCCAATAGGACTTCGAATGTCACAGAACTAATTTATACGGATATCTGTGAGTCGTTCACTTCGACTTCTCAGAACGATCAGTAGTAATTTAGTATGTTCATAGATGAATTTTTCTTACTACGGCTACCTATATCTCATCTATGAGAAATGTCAAACACTGAACATGTTCAAGGCATATAAGGCTGATGTTGAATAACAACTCTATAAAAGAATTTAACAAGTTATATTTTATTATAGTTGTGAATACTATGACGATATGACGGATCAGGAGAACAATGCCCAGGGACTTTTGCTAAATTCCTAGAGAAATGTGGAATCGTCCCACTGTACATCAGAATCTCTCTAGGTAGAAGCACTAAAGACTGTAACTTAAATTTTTAACAAAATTTCAAGTAAAACAATTGTTAAGGGGTTACAATTAAAAAAAATTCCACTATTAGGTCAATTTTCGATACAAAAAATGCTCGATTCCTTGAGGATGTAGAGTTTGCTAGGGGAAATAAGGTTCTAAGGTTAATGATTTTATCTTGGAAAAATATGTATATATTACTTCTATTGTAATTGACAAGGATCAGGACCAGGAATAAATTCTTACTCTATATCTTGTTCAATAAGTAACTTCAGATCAAGACAATATTACAAAATTTCCTATACAAAATCAAGAGATTGTTCCAGAAAACAAACTTAACAACATCAAGAACAAATGCTATTAAGGAAATCCACTATAAAAAGCAGAAAGATAATTTTGGATGACTTTATAGTCTTTCTCCAAGAAAATAAGGATGGCATGGATTGATAGAAGAAAGATTACTCAATCAACTTTCATCAAACCATACAAATGAATAATTCTAAAGAGTGGATTGATGTCATGCATAAAGATAAAGTTCATAAGTAACAATAACGTTTGAGAACTCATCCTATTGTTTGAAAGTGTGAAACTCATTGGTTGTAATTGGATATATAAAATCAAGAGGGATTCAAATGGTGATTTGGAGAGATATGAGGCTCATCTTGTTACAAATGGTTTACTCAGAAGGTAGGCGTTGACATTAAAGAGACTTTTTCTCCGATTTAAATGAAAGACTCTTTTAAGACAATTATGACACATTTTGATCTTAAACTACGTCAAATGATTTACAAATTAAAGAAATCCATCTATAGGCTTAAGTTGGTTTCCCGTAATTGTATCACAAGTTCATTGGGAGTAAGCATATTTTTTGGTATTGTATGTCCATGACATACTGCTTGTCTATAATGATCTAAGTTTATTGCACGAAATCAAAAAATTTCCCTCATGAAATTTTGAAATGAAAATTTTTAGTGACGCCTCTTTTGTATTAAAGATATAGATACACAAGAATCGTTCTCGGAATATTTTTGGATTATCACCAAAGAATTATATAGATAAGGTTCTTAAAAAATTTGTGATATAGATATGTAAATCAGGTAATACCCTATTGTTAAGGGAGATCAATTTAGTCTCAATTAATACCCCGAGTATAAATTTTAAAAAAGAAAAATACAGTAAATTCCCCGTGCTTCAGCAGTTGAGAATTTAATGTATACNTTATATAGATAAGGTTCTTAAAAAATTTGTGATATAGATATGTAAATCAGGTAATACCCTATTGTTAAGGGAGATCAATTTAGTCTCAATTAATACCCCGAGTATAAATTTTAAAAAAGAAAAATACAGTAAATTCCCCGTGCTTCAGCAGTTGAGAATTTAATGTATACTTAGGTTTGCACACATTCGGATATAACATTCATTATTGAAATGCTAGGCAGACATTTAATTAACTTTTGGATGAAAATTTGGAAAGCAGCCATTAGGCTATTCGATATCTATAGAGAATTAATGATTAGATGATCACATTCAAGAAAATCAAACCAATTGAAAATCATTAGATATTCTGATCATGGAATATGATTGTAAAATATTATCACTAGGTTGCATATTTTTGATAGATTTGAAAGACTATTTTAGTTATTCTGTAACAATAGCAGTCTTGTATTCCAAAAGGAGTCTGATGATGTCAAAGTGTGTAGATATTAAGTTCCTAGTTGTCAAGGAAAGAATTCAGAATTGTTACNGATTGTAAAATATTATCACTAGGTTGCATATTTTTGATAGATTTGAAAGACTATTTTAGTTATTCTGTAACAATAGCAGTCTTGTATTCCAAAAGGAGTCTGATGATGTCAAAGTTTATAGATATTAAGTTCCTAGTTGTCAAGGAAAGAATTCAGAATTGTTACATTTCTATAAGACATATTAGGACAAACTCCATAATCATAGATCCATTTATTAAATGGCCACCATTCAAAGTCTTTTATGAATATAATACTCGCATGGGTGTTGCATTTTTTGATAATATGCTAGTTTAATGGGAGTTTGTATTCAAATGTTGTCTGTTTTAAACACATATTTATCTATAGATATTTGGTTTATTTCAGAAATAAGGTATTCAGTTCATTTTCATTCTAATTAAATTTTATGGTTGATCTCATTAAAGAATAAGGTAGGACCAGTTTGAAACATGCATGTTTGGATCACATTATATGTAATTTCCATGCTACGCATCCACACTTGATCTGTCATTTGAATGTGTTGATATACGTGACCATTGATGTTTAGTTATGATATTTGTAACGAAAATCACCGTGATCCTATATTGACATAATCAATTGATGAGATTGTTCAGAGACGCTTTTGGTTATAATAGCAGAAGTTTTGACGTTATAATATTATACATATTTATAAGGTAACATATGTGGTCCAAGTGAGAAATTGTAAGGTTTATTAATTTGTAATTGTAGGCCTACACATTTAATTAATTGTGTCTAAAACTATCTTAAAATTGAGCTCAATTAAAGTGATCTAATAAAGAATTAAATTATTGGGCTTAAGGTATCTAAATAAAGTGTGGGGCCGGATTATATGTGAAAAGATCGGATCCATTAGAGTTTTTGACGATGTGCCAAATACTTATGGAAATTTTATATAGGGTTATGGTCCTCATTTTATATGTAACTTCTCATTCTTTGTGTCATCTCATCAACATAAGAATTCATAGAAAAAGCACATTGAAGAGGAATATCAAGAAACCCACAATTAAGAATCTAGATTACAATCAAGAACAAGGATTGAAGCAATTAAATTGAAGAACAAGACAATCAAGATTATGAAACAAGAAACAAAAATTGAGGTAAAAACTCAAAAACCAAAATAGTCAATAATTTAAATTCAAGATCAAGTAATAAGAAATTATTCTCAAAAAATTAAGATATGTTCCGCATTATTAATTTTCTTGATGATTTGACATGAATGATCTTGACAATTAAGCAATTAGGTTTTCTAGTTTTATAAAGTTTAAATTTTCATAAAGTTTCAACATGCTATTTTCTTTGTTACTGCCCGAGCAATGGCGAGGCTAGTAAAATACAAGCTGTCATGTCGTTAAACGATGTCGTTTTGTCGACGCCGTTCCGACAAATGAAATTTAAATCAAGTTCAAGACCCACCAAGAAAAAGGAAGAAGAGTAGGCCAATACTTGCAACAGATTCAAGAATTGTAGTGCCTAATTTTCCTTTTGCTAATAGCTCTATAGTATCCTACAATCTGACATATTTCTCTCTATAAGTGAGAAATAAATCCAACTCATAACTAGACGTTTTAGCCTCTGCTACTGTTCGTAATGTGGATTTAATTGCTACTGGACGCTGATGAAGGTCCGAAACTTAGGTGGACGGCAAAGCGTGCCATCATCAACCAATTCTTCAAGATCATTTGCACTGATAACATTGAGAAGCTGGTTTTTCCGGAGTAAATAGTAGTGGAATCAAGTTTTTCAGGGAGAGGTTGGCTCAAAATTGGTAGCTGTAATAAATTTAATTGACGTTGAACATTTTAAACATGAGGCTGAGGTTGATTTTGGATTTGAGGTTGAGGAATTGGAGTTCTAGGGAATGGGAAAGGAAAATTTTTTTGTGCAGTACCAGAGATGAAATGATTGGGACTAGCAGTGGAAGGAGTAGCAATACTAGAGATGAAAATTTTGTGATGTTTTCTAATTGTTGCGGTGAACTCTGACGGTAGTGGTGACAATGGGCTGAGCCGAACCGGCTCGTGCTCGTTTTGTAACGAGCCGAGCTTTAGCTCGCGGCTCGTCATTTTTTTTTTAAATAAAGATAAACTATTTTTAAAAAAATAAAAAAATTTTACCTTGAGCCCACGAGCTCGTTTTTTGACGAGCCGAGCCTGTCGAGCTAGTCCGCTCGGCTCGGGCTCGAGCTCGTCTTTTGACGAGCCGAGCCGACGAGCCGATCGGCTCGTTTGACACCTCTATTTGACGGTGGAGGCGGAAGCGACTATGGGAGGAGAGGCGGTGGTGGGAACAGAGTAGTTGAAGGGATTCGTTTTATTTGTATTTTTAATTAATTATTTAGGATTCGTTTGCACTTTTTAAAAAAAAAAAATTGAGAGCATAATTACAATTAGTTCTTTATTTTTCTTTTTATTTTATTTAAATATGAGGATATATGCATCATTTCATAGCTTTTTATTGAAAAAAAATAGATGAAAATACTTATTTCCGCAATTAAATGTGTAAATAGAAATGAAAATGCAAAAAAATAAAAAAAAAATGAAAGGTCGGGACGTTATGCACAATGAACTTCAAAGGTAAGCATATTTTGCACAATGAACTTTAAACGTAAGGACATTTTAAGCTAATAACCTTTTATTTTTTGGAAAAATTGCAGCAACGGTCCCCTAACCTTTCCAATTTTGCAGGTTTTATCATAACCTTCAGTTTGTGCTAACGAATGCCCCTAACTTTTTTTATATAAATATGTATCTGGAGTCCAAATGAATGAAAAAGATCAATTTGATCGTTAGTTGACTAAGAAAATTTGACTTTGACCAATTTTGATTAAATTGAAATTGGTAAAATGGTAAATTTAAAATTACCACATTAAATAAAAAAATAAAATAAAATCTAAGAAATAAAAAATGATTTTTTCTTTACCCCTAACTTATCCCCCACAACTGAAAATCAGCAACCATCATCGGCCGACACCACCACCGGTTATATTCTTCCCCAACACCACTCAAACCTTCTGACCCATAACTCGCGAACTCAAAAATTGCTGGCAACTCCTCCTTCAATCACACCCACTATCGCGGAGTATCATCGGTCGACTCCTACAATCCAAACGTCTAATCTGATGATGATAGTTCAACAAAAAAAGGGAAGGGAGGGGAGGGGGGGGAGACAAAGAATCGATGCAATTTCTAGGATTTCAAATCACCGATCTCGCACTACTGTAATTTTCCTATTCACAAACTCATTTGGGAGAAATCCAATTTTGGTTTTGATTTGGGTGGGGTGGGGTGGGGTTTGATTTCTAGATTTGATGGAGATAAAATCAGTGATTTTTAACTGCGGAGGTGAGTTTTCTTGATTCGATTTTCAAATGAGGGTGCCGGCATTGGTAGTATGTGGTGGTGATTGGGAGTTGTGGTAGCGGTGTGGGTATGGGTTGAAGGTGGCGATTTCGGGTAAGGTCTTGTCGAAGAAGAAGAGAACTCGTCGGTTTTGATTTGGAGGTTAAGTGGGGTGGGGGTGGGGTTATATATTTATTTTTATTTTGGGGATTTTAATTTAATTTTTTTAACTTATTTAATATGAGGAAAATACAAAGTACCATTTTACCCCTTTCAATTTAATTAAAATTGGTCAAAGTCCACTTTTCTTGGTCAACTAACGATAAAATAGATGTTTTCATCCATTCGGACTCCAGGTGTATATTTATGAAATGTTGGGACCTTCATTGGCATAAAATGTAGATTAGGATAAAGTCTGCAAAACTTGAAAAGATTAGGGACCGTTGCTACAATTTTTCCTTATTTTTGTAAGGGGAGTGGACTTAATTTCCTTTTTCAAATTCTGTTTGTTTTGGAATGGGCCATCTAATTTTTGTATAGAAATCTCCTAGGCCCAGTGCATATTGAACTGTACAATCAATAAAATTTCTATTATGTAATAGGAACCAGGTGTAGGACGGTGGGATGGAGAGGCAGCTTGATGTTCTGGTCCAGCTTGCAATGGCGCATCATCTCTATGGGATCCGACCCCACTGTTACGTTTGGAACAATTTGGACTCACCTCAACATTTTATGGAATGGCCCACAGATGGGTCAAGGCAAACTCAATATCGAAACAACAGTCAGAACTAAAAAAAGTTTTATTGGGTTGGGAATAATAATAATAATAATAATAAAACAACAACAACAACAAGCATCGAGCCTAGAAATTTCAATCAAAGACAATGTATGCCTTTGGGTAATCGTGGCAAGTTTCAAATCGACTATGACTGTAATAAAAATTTGTTGCAAAATTTGATTGGTTGTATATGATCTTCACATGTAACTAGAAATCAGTTCCAAAGTGTTGAGGCCTGGTTTCATAACATTTTGTGATGCTGAATTAATTAGAGTACGTGATCCTTAATGTTGCCTATGTGAACTCATTTCTTGTTCAAATCGTGAAATACTTCACTAAATTTGAAAATGCTCCTATTTCAACACAATTATTTTCAAATAATTCTGAAGTAACTAGAACTGGGAAAACATGCAACAAATAAATGCGGTAGAATACACGCAATCCTAAACCAACACATATGGTCACGAAAGGAAAGTGGAATTAAAAGACAACAAATATAAGAACTTTTAAAAGGAAATATTTATCAAATATAAAATTTTAAAAGGAAATATAATAAAAGTTTATGTAATGGACAGTGGACACCATTCTGCCCAATAATTATTTTAAAAGAAAATATTTATCAAAAATATTGAAAACCTCATACAAGAAAGCCCAAAATTTTAATTTGCATAATGGGAAAATAGGCAAATGCACAATAAAAAGGGGAATATGCGAAAAAAGAAATAATGTTTAAACCAAAATAAATTAATCTTAAAACATAATACAACAACATAACAATAAATCGGACACTAAACAGTTGTTATATGTGTTAAACAATCCAAAAAATAAAGAAAAAAAA
>CAIGRN010086574.1:0-33930 GCA_903798345.1 Fraxinus anomala | reverse complement strand
TGGTTTATTTTATGCATTCGAAATAAGGGAAATAAACTCAATAAGGTATAAATTATCGTAGGGTTCATAGGAATAGAAATATACCGCTATACTTTATGTAGTATTTAGATAGTAATAAGAGTTTTATTATTAACAGATTGAATTAGCACCAGAGATTAATCTATTCGTACAATCAGGGTGATAATGTGGTTGTCAATATATGGGTTGTCAAAAAATTGTTGGTTGCAAAAACAAGTTTTTTTTTTCAAACTGTCTAATGACAGTTTGCCACATGGTATAGTCAACAAAATTGTAATCTATGATTGTACACCAAACATGATTATAGTACAAGAATGAGAGTGCACTCCTCTCTTGTTCTGTGGAAAGAAAGAAGTTGGTGGCACGATTCAGACTCCAAATGATGTAGTGTCATGACACAAGTCTCACAATATTTCATTATGACATCAACAAATTTAATTGATCTTAGAGCGATTGATACAAATATGCTTACAGAAGATTAAAAGGCAACATTAAAAGGCAAAGTCTTTGGCTCAATAATGTAGAACGACAAATGTTTTAATTATTTGGAGTAACTAGATTGTATCCTAGACGGCAATTTGATTTTATGAGAATGACACATCGATAACTTCAATAACATTATGTTTATTATTAGGTTTGTTGTAGAAAAAAAAAAAAAAGCAAGCTTTCCTTAAATCAATACTATTAAAAAAATCTCATAAAATTTTATTGTCATACTTATCTTTTTATTTTATTTTGTTTTTTCATATGATTAGGAGGAACATGTATCTAGTTCAATGTTTAACGACGTACATGGCCCAAATGCTAAACGAAATGTGTGGTTTTACGGATCCGTACCCGGAAAGCCACTTGAAAACAAGTGGTTTGGAGGTGGGATTTCCAAAATTTGAATCAATCAATTGTTTCGATTTCAGCCTTTAAGTCTGTTGTCTATGATCTTTTCCGGGTAGGTCCAATCAAGAGACGGGTGTCCAAAGGACAATGCAACACAACCAGAAAATTACTACTTCCATGTTCTTGATAACAACATTTCCTTACTACTTCCATGTGTCTTGACAACAACATTTCCTCATTTTATGTAATATTAGCCAAAATTCATTTTTCTCCAAAAACTCTTTTTAATGGATATTAAACATGGGCTAAATTAGATAGTATAATTGATAAGNTTTTTTTTTTTTTTTTTTTGGAATCGCATTGTTCAAAGGTAGAAATACAAGGAGTCAGAGACTTCTTTTTAACAGAAAATAGAACGAGATTGGAAGGATAGAATAGATAGAAAAAGTACTACAAAGATTTTACATGAAAAACTTCAAAATTGAAAAAAATAATCATAAATTGACAAAATTAAAAATTATTACAACAGTACGAAATATCTCGATTTATTCCTCATTTTCCTTTTCAATATGTTACCACTTCATGACAACTTTTCCACCAATGTCAAAAGTAATGCATATATTCATGGGACTTGGTTCACCCTATACTATTTCCTTCAAACAAATTGCAGCAAATATTTTGCAACTTTTAAGACATATTTGATACGTTGAATTGGATTAAGAGAAATTGCATTAAGAGAGATAGACTTAAGGGGCAGAATTAGGAAGATTGAATTAAGATGGATTAGAGATGATTGTTCTAATATAATATTTGGTACTATACTTTATTAGAAGACCGTATAAGTATTTATAAAAATATTATCATTTATGATTTTTTATTAAAAAAAGTAATGTTACTTAACTAGTAAGTACCTTTTTTAACAAATATGTTTTAGACAAGTTTCCACAACCAAGTTCGAGGATTGGTAATATTACCTGCCCGCCAATCCACTCAATAAATAAATAAATTTACATTTAAGTAATTTTTTTTTAAAAAGTAGATCTTAAGATTGAGTCTAAATAAGCAACTTTACTTTAAATTTGATTTATAAATTATTTATTTTAAAAATTACTCGCATGTAAATTTGCTTTTTTGTGTTCAACATGATTGGGCAACTTATTTTTCTCACTTTTATGTTAAAAAAAAAAGTTACTTTTCAAAGTCACTCTTATGATACTGACAAAATAAATGACTTACTTAATTTTTAAATTTTATTAATTAAATAAGTACATTATTTTTTAGATATATAGATATTTTCGTTAGTTGACCATTAAACTACCAAACTTGGTATGAGGACCAGCGACGGAGATGGGCGGGGGAGGAGAAGTAGACACAACATCATGTTATAAGCGCACTAATTTTAATTGCATGAAAGATTCATAATTTTACATGTGATCATATTTATATTCTCAACATTTTCATCGTATTCTTGTCCTTGACCTTTATTTAATTAACACATCTTGTATGAGGTTGATTTTTCGTCCAAAAATTATGTTAAGAGAGAATTAACAGACTTATTTGTCCCTCATATTTTTAAATAAGCAAAAAAGAAGAATGCATGCGAAATTGATAATAAATATTTGTCCAACAATTTAAAGCATACGTTAACAGAAATTCGGATGAAACTGTCATTAGTGACAAAATATTCTAACTAGTAGAGGTTTAAAAGTAAGAATTCTATGAGATAATATGATATTTAATAAAACTATAATTAAAATGTGATGCATTTATAAATAAATGTGTTAATGTAACCACTCTCAATTTAATCTGGTGACTAATTGCACTAAATATCAGATGTTAATAAATTAATCATATTCGGTCAAATGACGTGTACCTAAGGTACCCTTAAAAGTAATAATCCCAATACCGATGAGTTTATTATCTGGATAAGTCTAGTGGTACATAATTTGGTCTCATCCCATATGAGTGTTATGTGAATCCCCATGGATAAAAATTATGTACTCATAGCATTCGAGTGTCACGTGAACTCCTATGGATAAAAATTATGTAATCGTAGCATTTCTCTTATTACCTTGATTACTAATTTGATAGTTTCTAGAGTGGATCTCAGTTTTATGCTCTTTCAAGAAAAAATTCATATTTTTCAGTCTTACACGATATATATTAAAACTGGCTAGACACAATATTTGTCTACAAATTTATATGCGAATGTTTTGCAATGCAAATTAGCCTATGTTTGATACACGTTAAAATTTTCATTTTCATTCTTCTACTCATTTTTAACCACACATTCTTCAATAAAATAATATTTTTCATCACATCAATAATTTTTCCTTATTTTTCAATCATACATTCTATTATTGTATGTTTAGCCCCTGTTTGAGTCACATTATTTTTTTCATTCTCATTCTTCTACTTATTTTCAACCACACATTCTTCAATAAAATAATATTTTTCATCACATCAATAATTTTTCATTCTTTTTCAACCACACGTTCTCAATCAATCTACTATTCCAAAATACATTCATCCAAAATAATGTGGTTAAAACACACCCTTAATAGAGGAGTTGCTATTTTGTCTAGTGACCATACTATTTGTACCGAAAACTTTGACAAATTTTTTGACAATGCCTATTGTCAAAAGCATTGTCAAAGTTTTAGGTACAATTAGTTTTATCCTTTCTTTAGGCATGGAAGCTGCAATTTTCTCAAGTAACAGATGTGCCTTTACAAATTTATTTGATCGTGCTTGTATATATATTGACGTTTGAAATATAATCAAATTATTAATTCTTTCTTTCATTTTACACGACCATTCTTCCAAATATAATTATAAATAAATTTTTACTTTTTTAATTTTATCTTGATTCGTTGCAATATTGCATCGATAAAATAAATCTAAATAGCACTATATGTTGTCCTATATAAAATAAATTGGATATTTTTAGAGCATCTTCAACGAGACTCTAAATTAGATTTAAATTGTAATTTAGATTTTCAAAGTGGCTGGAAATCTCTCAAATCAAGAGATGCAAAGTATTCCTGCAAATGCATTTTGACAAAAAAGTGTAAAAAGGAGTGAAATTTTTATATCTTTTTTAGATCTACTTGTGGGACTTACATATAATTTTAAACCACCATTGAAGATACGTTTATTGTGAAACATACTTTGCTGATGTTTAATATTTTGTTCATAGGGTGGAACCATAAAGTTTACTGCAGGACCAGACCTGAGGCATGGTAAGTGAGGCCTTCGAGTCAAGCCCAATATCAAAGGGGCTCATAAATGTAGAATTTTTTTCTAAAGAGAAATTACCTCAAACCTTACTTTTTTAATTTTAATTTCATTAATCAGCTAGGAATTTTTTTTTTCTTCAAAAATCATGTAAATCCACTCCACCCTACCCCTTTCAAAAATGAATTTGGATATACATTCTCACCACACTCCACCCCCTCGCCCAAATGTTGAGACGGTCTCCAAGATCTTCATGAGTAGAGCTGCTATGAGTACACGTTTTCAGTCTTGCTCGTGAGAGGGCTCAAGTTTATGAGGCTTTTTTCTCATATGTTTATCTTTTGTAATAATTTTTAATTTTTTCGTGTTCTTTGAATCTGTATTTTATTATTGTTTCAGTTATGGAACATAAATTTTTAAGATCAGAATATTTATGTGAATTTAGAAAAAATAAACTTTTCGATCGAAAAAAGAGGAGCAAAAGTCAAAAAGTGAGTTTTGTCACATGAATTGATATTTTTTTTTGCACAAAAAATTAGAACAAGTGCAGGAAAGGAAATGTGAAAATTCTCAAGTAATTCTTAATTTAAATCTCGAAGTTAAGCACATTTAAAGTTATGGTTCAAAAGTTAAGGCATTTGAAATTAAGCAGGTGAGCAACTCGAGATTTGCGGAGAAAATTCGATATTTACCCAACAAAGAGAATAATTGATGTTCAATATTTGAAGTCATGAGTAGTATTTAAGTGATAGTTTGGAATATTTCTTGTCTTTTTATTTGATTTATTATATAAATAGTTGGAATACCAAATCTTGTTTACTGTTTCATTGCTAAGTTTTAAGTTAAGAGTTAGTTTCGTAAAACTCTTATGAATGCTAAAAATTTGAATGCATACTATGATTGTGGCCCAAATGAAGTTCGTTTTAAGTACCGAAAATCACATGTTATGGACGTTAATCTTCTTCAATTTTTCAACAATTTTGAGTTATATTTTGCCCGTGTTTGATTGGATAAAAATTATATTTTTAATAAATTTTGATAAAAGTCGATAAAATATGAAATTAAAAAGATAAAAATTATAAATCCCGATCTATTTACAAAACAATACATTTCTTGGCGCGATTCCCACTCTCAAATCATAAAATCGTGTATGCAATAAAAAATATGACAATCCAATCGTGTTTAAGATTCGTCCTCAAATAAAATCGTGTTTCTCTGAGTGACACGTCTTTAATTTCCAGAGAAACTATTCAACTAAGATTTTCCTCCGTTTTAAATCAGAACATAAAAGGGCAATTCACAACACGCGTGATGACACGTGAAGTAGTAATGATTGGTACCGGGGGAATTATAGGACACGTGGCAATCATTAGACATGGGTGGAGTTGGAAGGGAAATTCTTTACCTTCCAGAAACTTCGGCGGAACTCCTGGCTAAAAATTGCCCTAAGCATCTACCGAACTATAATACGCCACGTGTAAGTGCGTCACGTGAGCATCAGACGTGGCACCATCGTTCGCTCGAAATTGATACGCCTTCTTTTAGGGCACTTTCCGTGCGAAGAAAAAACTCACTCTTGAGCGATTTCAAGTCTTTATCGAATAGAAATCTTGCTGAAAGAGTTGAACAGAAAATTATTGAAGGAATTAATTTTGAATTGTTGAGGGAGAAATTTACAGGAATGAATGGGGATGGGGAAGGATTTGATGAAGGTGTGAAAATGGAGAAATTGGTATTCATGTGGGGATATTTGCCAGGGGCATTGCCTCAGAGGTCGCAACTACTGTCCCCAGTGGCTGTGCGGCTACCACCTTCGAGTATCGCCGGAACTTCCTGGAAGGATGTCTGTGGTGGTGGTTGTGGTTTTGCCATGGCCATTTCAGGTAATTTCTTTTTCTATTTTTCTCTTTCTCCTTTCCCAGATCGTATATTACTTGGTTTGATTTGGAGTACTTCTTCATTCTCAGCCTTGAATCCAAAAGAGAAATTTTTGAGTTGACTTTTTACATTATTACTGCAGCATTGAAGTGAAGTTTTGCTTCAAAAGAAATTGATGTTTTTGCTTGACTATTCTTTGAAATTCTTTCTTGAAGTCTCCTTGAACAGTCAATAGCTCCGAGGAGCTTGTAAAGATTTTGTCTTTTATTCAAATTTCAACTTCTGTTACTTAAAATCTTCTGTCTTTATACTCTGCTTGGACTTTTCACCTCCAGTTGCTTGTCAATTGGAACATTGTGAAGAACCCTAGATTGGCACTTCAAAATCTTTGCTTTAATTCTTCTCTGTTTTCTTATATTCAAAGTTGACGTATTTGTGGGCATCTCTAGCACAAGTGAATTTTCTTTAAGATATGGCAAACTTTTGCAAATATAGCTTTCAAGGTTTAATTTTCAGCAAAAGAAGTTCCTTTATCAAAATGTACTCTTATTCAAATTTGAAACGACATTCTCAAAGTATTCCTTTTGGTTCTTGAAATGAAACGTAGTTGGACTTGGACTTTTGGAATTTTATGTAGTTTCTGGATGAAAAATGCAAAAAGTTGGGTGATTTATGTACTGTCTAGACTTCTTTTGAAGGCTGATCTAGTGTCTCACATTTGAATTTCATTGCATTTGAAGTTTGAGACTATATAGCTCTCATAATTTTCTAAGTTGCTATTGGCAGACTCTGGAAAGCTCATTACTTGGGGTTCAACAGATGATTTAGGTCAAAGCTATGTGACATCTGGGAAACATGGGGTAGTGCAGTGTGAGATGATATTCTGATTTATCCAGTTGGTCTTCGATTTCTTTCTTTATGACCTGCTTTTTCCATTGATTTTGTTAAGGAAATGCCAGAGCCTTTTTCACTTCCTACCGAGACCCCACTAATGAAAGCTGCTGCCAGTTGGGCTCACTGTGTTGCTGTAACAGGTATTGCTGATCTGATTTTCACGACCTCAATAAAAATTAAATCCACATCTCCACTTCAGAAAAAGAACACTAACAGAGATTTATTTAACCTCTACTCTTCTCTTTAATCAGCTGTCGGACCTCATAGTGACCGTTAATTTCATCTGCTTCAACTTCTAGTTTTTAAGCAAGTTAAGCATGACATTATTTAGTTGGCACACATTACATTTGGTGTAATTTCTTGTATAACATTTCCATTCTTGGACAGATCATCAAATGCCAAGAAACATTCTAGTAAAAATTTGGATTTCTACACAAAGAACGGAAATTGATGCCCTTTCCTTTGAGATTCCAATATAGAAGCCCCAAGAAAAGATGAATGCTTTACTGCTGCTTCTTGTGCATATGTTTCTGGCTACATTGCTGAACTAAATCAAGTTCAATTGTTAAATGCAGAGAGTGGGGAAGTTTACACTTGGGGATGGAAAGAGTGTGTTCCCTCTGGAAAGGTATTTGGTAGCCCACCAACAGGATTAAGCATAGAGAAGGATGTATTTGAGAAACAGGGTTTGTTGACTGAGCAAGGTATACGCTACCGGGCCTATGTGTAAGTGATATGCAAAGTCTTGTATGTAAATTATGCAGACTAATATGTTGAAGAGTGACTGTTTCAGCGAGCCCTCGTTCCCAGGGATCAAGATCCAGTGGTGGGACAGTCTCTGGTAGTGACAGTAGAGGCGGGGACGAGACTACAAAGCGGAGAAGGGTATCACCAGCTAAGCAGTCAGCTGAAAGCTCATCATCAGGTGATGAAACTCTTTCAGCATTGCCATGTTTGGTAACACTTAACCCTGGAGTAAGGATTGCCACTGTTGCTGCTGGCGGTCGGCATACACTTGCATTGTCGGGTAAGTAATTTGTTACCTTTTTCTATTGCAATGTGCTACTTCAAGATCTCAAAAGCAGGATAGATATCTTGTCTTTTCTCCGAAGTTTCAGATATAGGACAGGTGTGGGGCTGGGGATATGGAGGCGAAGGGCAGCTGGGATTGGGTTCTCGGATCCGAATGGTGTCCTCTCCACATCATGTACCATGCATTGATTCCTCTTTCGCCAGAGATCGCTCTATGACCCTTTCTCGAGGGAGCCGGGGTTCAGAGGGTCAAGGTTTTAGAGTTCCTGGAAATTATATTAAAGGAATTGCATGTGGTGGAAGACACAGTGCAGTAATTACCGGTAGTTCATCCTTTCTTGTCAGATGTCTAATGCTCTGAATTTTACAATACTTTGACAAGCCAATACAATTAATACTAATCATCTTCAGTGCTGCAGTCAATAAGACTACTTATGCTTCATGATCTCTTTCCGTTTCCATCTGCTATCTGTTTAATTATGTTGTGTACTTCTGAGAAATCTCTTAGTTTATTGCTAAATGTTCAATCTATCAACATGGATCTTCCCATGTAATGTTTGTTGAGAACAGATGCTGGTGCACTTTTAACCTTCGGCTGGGGATTGTATGGACAGGTGAGTATTCCCTAAATGAGTTTTACTTTGTCTTGTTTGCATTACACTTTTATTGTCATAGCTGCAATTGATGAGATAACATGTGAAGGTCTCAAATTCTGGTTTACCTCTATCTCTATGTTAAGGTAGTCCTTGAAGTTAATCTTAATGCGGTGTTGAGTGATTTAGGAACAAATTTGGCATACTTCATGTTTTTGATTTTGTTAGTTTTTCCATTGCAGCTCTTTTGTCACTTATTATTTGATAGACTGATGCCTATTACTTTGGAAATCGAACTTCACTTTGATTCCATTTTCATGATTGCAATGCTTATGTTAATTGACATTCAAATAGCATGTTTGGATTGGCTTAACTTATAATTTAAGTTGGTCAAACTTTAACTTTAACCACACATTTCTTAGAACCCACCTCACAGCTACTACCCAGTCATTATCTACAAAATTCAATAGGAATTTCCTCCACTACTTTTTATCTACTTATAAGTTAAGCTAATCCAAACATATCAAAAGTTAAACTGAAGGGAAAAGAAAACTTCCCCAAGAGTTCACAGCAGCTGTCTTAACCAGGCACCTTAGTTTTAGCTCTTGATGTATTAACCTAAATAATGCAGTATACTTCACTTTGTTTATGATTAGAGTCTTAGATATTGAACACTTGCCCGTAGGATTAAGTCGGCATATCCCAGTCTCTTCAATAATCAACTTCCAATAAACTGTCATCCCCAATGCCCCTCAAGGCATCCTTCACCCTGATATGAAATAAAATCTGTTTTTTTGGCTATTTTGTTTTGGTTATTCATCTATCATGTTTTTAAAATTTTAACTATGTAGTCCAATAACTGAAAACAAGTGAGTCAGTTAACTGCCATCAATCTGATTTCTTGTTATTAATGAACAAAGAAAATATATATCTCTTCTTTCATTGCTCCCTCCCTTCTTAGTTGGATCAAAGTGGTCCCAATTGGACATTGAATCTATCATACTGATGTTTCCAAAAAAATAAAATACTGACATTTTTAGGTTGCATGCATTTCTTAGAGTCGAAACCAATCCTGTGACTAGGTACAATTTTGTTTAGCCGAAATAAAATAATTATGTGAGAAATCAATTGTCCACATCTTTATCTGTCCAAATGATGTCATTGATACCAGAAGATGGGAAACATGGACATTTCTGTGAGGTCAAAGGCTATGATTAAAACACATAATGAAGAAGAAATAAAGCTGTGGAGGTGCAAATTAAAAATTTTAAAAACCATAGAGGTGTTCCCATAGGGGCATCTTTGCATGGTAATTTCTCATGATGCAGTCAGAATGTGAGCCAACGTGATTGATAGAGTCAATTTCCAAATCACTTAATCACTTTTCTAAAAGAAACAAATTTGTCTTTGTCTTCACCTCCATTGTAGCAGATTCTTTCCCAATTTTCTGGAGATCATAGTTTCCGTAAAGTAATTTGAACTATAACAGCATCAGAAATTCATCATCCCCTCTCCCACCACCCATAAGCAAGTTATTCAGATCCACCTTGCATGCCAAACCAAAGAAAAAAGGCCAAAGAGGGAGCTTCTTACCTTGAGACGAGTAATGGATTATGACAAGGGTGCCGAAAATGTGATGGATATGCATTTAGTTTCTTCCCTTGGTTTATAGTAGAAGAGTACATATGCAGCCAATACTTGTATACTTCTAGCTATGACACGATAAATGTTGGTAGTTCAAAAAAGAATGTATTTTATTGTTCAATTTTTCTAGCTATCCTTCTACTATAGTTATTTCAATGTTTTCATGTAAGCATGAATTTGTCACTATAAATGGTTTGGTTATGTGATGTAGTGTGGCCAAGGAAGTACAGATGATGAGCTAAGTCCTACTTGCGTATCTTCCTTACTTGGAATTAGGATAGAAGCTGTTGCTGCAGGGCTTTGGCATAGTGTCTGCATTTCTGCTGATGGTGATGTATACACATTTGGCGGGAATCAGTTTGGTCAGTTAGGAACTGGTGCTGATCAAGCCGAGGTACATCTCCAACTTCGCTTTGTCTGAATACAGAAGATTGTGCCGGTGTACCTTGTTATCCTAATAAAAGGTTCTGTGATACTTGGAGCTGTGTCCAAGGAAGGTTTTCTGAGCATTACCTGGAAATATGACAATGTGCATGCAGAACCAGAATTGTTTCTATTGAATTAACAGAATACTAAAAATAATTGTTTCACATGATTTTGAAGTCATTCTTGCCATATTTTAGTCCTTAATAGCTTGTAAGTTCAATTCATTTACTTAGCCCCTGTTTGACAACTATTATTTGAAAACTCTTTTTTCTACGCACTCATTTTTAACCTTACATTCACACGATAAAATATTCTGCACATAAACCCAAAACTTTTCCTTACTTTTTAACCACACATTCTCCTAAAAATCACTATTCAAAACATTTTTTTTCGCTGAATAACGGCCATCAAACGGGGCTTAGTCTGATCCTTTTGTCGAATCTCCATCAGACATTGCCTCGACTCCTGGATGCTCCAAGTTTGGAGAATGCGAATGCAAAGATTGTATCATGTGGAGCTCGTCACAGTGCTGTAGTCACAGGTATGTCAATCACAGTGCTATAGTCGAAGGTATGCCATTCACTGTGACAAACAAATTTGGATCCTGCAACATCTTTAATACAGCATACTACAACAACCATTCCATGATGCATTAGGTCTACTGCTCTCTTTATTAGTAGAGAACATAAGTACAAGTTATATGATAAGTCAGTACAGAAGATTCATAGGAAGTTAGAAGAAGAGAGTTTCGAGCGTTGAAGATAAACTTATAGATAAAGTAAGTTCATCTCTACTCCAACAGCTTTAGCTTAAATGAGGTAATTCAACATGGCACTAAAGTAGGCCAACGTCGCAAAAATCATTATTCAAGATCCCCGAGATAATGCTCTATGAAGCAGATAAATGGGAGTCGTCGTCAAATTTTTTACCTCTTTTACACATTGCACCTAAAAGTCACCCTCATGGTGCAGTATATTTATCTACTGGAGCAAGTGAAGGAACTAAAGACATTGCTGGTGTTCTAGAGAGTTTCAGCCAATTAATGAATCCCCTTCTACCCCATTATTGAACACATCGAGACAGTTGTGATTTGTGTAAAACCAATACCCACCTTGAGAAATAGCTAGCATTGTAGATGGTTTCGGCCAACAAGGAGCTTTCGCCCCTCCTACCAGGCTACCCTATTATTGATCACATTAAGATTGTCGTGGAAAAAAAAAAAAAAAAGAACAATATCACATTGAGAAATATCTAGCCCATTACTTGGTTAGCCCAACTAATGAACTCTTCCTCTCCTACTCTATCATTGATCATAGGTTGTGAAAACCAACAACATGCGGACACTAAGAAAAGTTGATGCCATATTGATTAGAACGAAGAAGAATTCGTTGTTGTGAAAAACCAGCTAAGAAAAGTTGATGCAATATTCATTAGAACGAAGAAGGGTTCAAAGAGGTCAAGAAATATGGTCAAAAAGGGCTGCATAACTAATTTTAGATCAAAATTTAAGTAATAAGTATAGAAGGTAAAGTATTTGAAAACTATGTTGTTTTATTCCCTTTTTTTTTGGTTGAACAGGCTGTCATTTAGAATACCCAAAATTTTTTGTTCCATTGATAACTTTTGATTTTGTATGAAGTTGGTCCTGTTTTTCTTGTTGGGTCCTTTTCCCCTAACTGTCTGCTTTCATTTGTTTTACGAAGATGATGACAAAATGTTTTGCTGGGGCTGGAACAAGTATGGTCAGGTATGCGTTCAAACTGGTGGATCAGTTTACATGAATCAAACATCAAAATAACCACAAGATATTTCTTATTAATTTTCTTGTTATGTTGTTTAAAATGAGTTCCTCATGCACTTGAGTAATCTAAACTATGACTGGGCATATGTCATAGGCCATCTTCTTCATCCAAAAATGTTTTTTAACCACAAGCAATTTTTCTTGAACCAGCTCGGTTTGGGAGATGTGATTGATCGCAATATTCCTACTCAAGTTCCAATTGATGGATTCATACCAAGAAACGTTGCATGTGGTTGGTGGCACACTCTTTTGTTGGCCGAATCACCCACTTGAATGTCTTTCTCTGAACGCCTGGGCACAATTTTGTTAGGTAGAAGTTTACTTTCATTGGTATTAACAGGGTTCTATGTATATGTACATACAGTAGCTTGCATCCATATGCATATACCCATGTAGTCATTCTTTAATCGTAGAGGTCTTTAACGAATCATCGCTATTATCATTGTGGTAGATAAACAATGTTGTGTGGTGGTGAAGATGATGTGGGTCCATTATATACTTTATATATTCTTAGTGATGCATGTTAAGCTTTCTCATGTATGTAACTGATGGGAATGTTTCTACTGTTGCAAATTATTTTGGATATTTGGATTGTGGAATAGTTACAAGGATTAATTTTGTTTTCTTTCTGCACTTTTTGACACAAGGAGTTTTGCTTTCAAGATACTTTGACCTGTAACGACTCCTATTATATTAGTGCATTCTCCCTCTCCCCCTCCCCCTCCCCCTCCCAGTGAGTGTATTTTGTTTGAAAAATGATTTGAGCTGCCAGAGTTGTTCGCTTCACAGAGGACTTCATGGACGTTAATGTGATCCACATATTTTGCAGGTTGCGTGTTTATGTGATTCTACTAGATCATGATTAATGCCCGATAACATCTAATGGTATCAGTGGCCTTTCACTTGCCCTTTGGATTATAGATACACTGTTTTTTAATTGCTCTAAAGTCTTCTATCTCAGTGCATTGTCGTATTTATGTTTTCAAATTTTTTCGTCACATTTTTATTCTAAAGTATTTATTAATTTGTTCATTAATTAGCATATTAATTTCGACTAGGAATCTTTTATTTTTATTTTTTACAAATACATTACAGATTGACGAGGTGGCTATAAATTGAATTAGAAGTGTCGAAATTTCTTTCAAACGGTTGTTCTTATATAATGTGGATTAATGGCAAAAAGAAATTTGAGATTTTGACTCAGTCAAATTTCGTCATCTATTAATAAACAAAATTTTAAATTGTGATATACATGTGGCGCAATCAAGAATACAAGGATTTAATCCATCGCTCTTCTCTGTAATCAACAAATGAACCTCATAGTGACAATAAATTAATATAAATTATAATGAATATTATTAGGTAGATGGTATTACGGTGGATAAATGTGGATTGTAATCTTTGAATTTTTATTTAAAAGAATGTCACTTACTATATATTTTTTAAATTATCTACATGTACTTACCTCCAACCTCCATGTTATATACGGTTGATGGTTTACGTGATTATTTTTTGAATGAAAAATTAAAGAATAATATTCACATTAACAAATCCTAATTACATCTATCTAGTATTATTCATTATAATTTTATACTAAATTCTTTATATAACTTAATCTTATACTATTTCTATACTTTTTAAACAAATTTCATCCTGCAACATCTTTAATACAGCATACTACAATTTTTCAGTGGCGAATCTAGAATTTTTGTGAAAGAGAGGTGATATTTTAAAAAATCAATGTAGTAAAATTTATATATAAATAAGCCACAAAATAACAAATTAATAATTTTATTTAAATATAAACTATTTATCAATAGTAGCAAAAAAAAAAAAAAATATTAGTGACACGGTGGAAAACAATATTTACTGTGTAGTAAAGTAAAACTAAGGAAGACTTTGAAGATGTTAGTGTGTGAAATAAAAATGTAATAGATTAAGTAAGTAGGACATCATAAATATAAAATCAACCTACAAGATCGATCATAAAATCTAATGAAAATGGGTTAAAATTTAAAAATTCATAATTTTCACATTTTATTATTGTTATGTCAAATTAAATCAAATAAATAAATAAAAATTAAAAGACAAATCATTTTTCAAATCAATCACATCCCTTCAAAGAAAAATAAAAATTCTACATTCTTTTTATAGTCCACTTGGTCAATGATAACAATCACATTTTGTGCGTCCATGTCTATATCAATATCATTCACCCTTGCTAAAATTTTATTCAGACGTTTTATCACTTACTAGTGTTATTTTGATTGCATAATCATACAAATACTATGATTTTTTAAATATAAATTTTCAACTCATTAATTAAAATTTAAACACAATTATTAACTATAGGTTACTCTATGCTCAAATGATAAAAAGACAAACATCATAAAAAAAAGGGTTTAAATATAAATGTGGATTGGACTGGACCGAACAGTGTAGCCATCAGCCTCTGCAACCATTCCATGATGCCATATTCCCATGGCCGGACTTGATTGGAGGCCCGTTGGTGTGGGGGGTGCTTCAACCCAAAATTTTTGAGGCAGAAAATTTGGAAAAGTATAGAAAGTCTTCATAGCTAAATGAAAAACCTTTTTGTTTCCTTTTTGGAAGAACGAGTTTTATCTCAACTACCCTCGTGTCTTTTTCTTGAGAAATTTGTACAATCAGTCCCCCACTTTTACAATCTCTAACAAATTCATCCACAACCTTTTGAAAAAAAATAAAATATTTGACTAACAGTTACTTTCATTTGCATATTTCATCTTTTTAACATTATTTTGTTAACTTCTGCCTTGATTTTCTCACGTTTAGAAAGATAAAGTCGACAAAACACTATATACGCTTAACTTAATCATTTTAGTTATAAATGTTTCCTTCATTTTCAATTCCTATGCACAAATCTCATAAAATACAGTTGAATGCGTGGTCATTTGTGAAGAAAACTGTGTTAAAACTCCTGACTTTGTCTTTGGACTTCGAGCTACCAAATCCCTAAATTTAACTTGTGGAAATGATTAAAATGTTGTCCAAATGAGTGTAATTACTATTTGGTTATAATATAAATTGCATGGCTACTATTATTTAAGTGATCGTTTGGAGTATTTTCAATCTTATTAATTGACTATAGTATAAATAGTTTAAATATTATGTTTTTATTATTTTTAGGGATGGCTGTGGGGCGGGTTCGGGGCGGGGCGCGGAGAATATCTCCCACCCCGCCCCGTGCCCCGCCCCACATTAGGCGGGGAGGGGCACGGGGCGGGGACGGGGCGGGGCGGGGCGAAGATTTGCCCCATTTACCGCCCCGTTTAATTTTTTTTTATTTTTTTGTATTATTTTTTTTATTTTTTGTAATTATTTTTAATTTTTTAATTTTTTTCTTTTGCACGGGACGGGGTGAGGATGGTTCGGGGCGGGGCATCCCCTCCCCGCCACCCCGTCGGGGCGGGGCGGGGCGGGGCGGGGCGGGGTGGGGTAAATTGCCATCCCTAATTATTTTATTGTCAGTAAAGTAAGTTTGACTCGTAGTGTGCGTCAGCACTGTAGCTGAATTTAGGAAGTCAGAAGAAGAGATCACTTTTGAGCATTAAATATAAAATATAAATAGGTAAATTCATCTTTACACTGAAAGCTCAAGTTTTATGAGTTTCACTTCGCATGAGACTTCGTTTACTGCAACAAAAATTGGTATATGCACAGTATTATGAATACGTAATAAAGTGATAACTAAAGTATCGTTTTCACATGGTTTGTGAATTTAGTCAGAAATCTATTAAACATAACTTCGTTACGAATTATTTTAAACCTATCCCTTGTTAGACTTTATGATATTGCTACCGTTGACCTCAAATTAGATAATATTTTTAAAATCAACCGAATAGTTCTTTTTCTCAATTTCACCAAAGTTCATCCTATTAAATTCCTTATCTTCGAATTCATTCCAATGCATCTTGCCGAAGCGGAACTTTAAAGCTTAAGGGCTTCTTATTCATTCCAAGGTATTTTCACAAAGCGAAATCTGAAGCTTAAAAGTTGGTTGTATATAGCATAGCTCCATTTGAACTCTGAGGCATTATGCCGAAGCAAAGTCCCGAAGCTTAATAATTATTTGTTACTCTGAAGTGGAGTCTGAAGTTTAATATCAAATTATTTTGTCACTACGAAACATTACATTCTGAAGGATAGAAATTGAGGATATGCCACATTTGGCGATGAATTGGTTTCACAAGTCAGACCCTCAATGAATCTTCAATGAATAGTTAAGATTTCATGATATTTGATCCGATGATTGTTATTTCAGATGTAATGAACTTTTAAGTTTGAACTTCCACTAAGAGAAAATTTAGGTATGAACTTTTAAGTTTGAACCCTCTTTTCTCATTCATATTAAGTTTATTCATTTCTTCTCCTTTAAAAATGTCTCCCCACAAAGAAAATGTATTGTTAGGTTTTGTGACAAAAACTCTATATGATTTAGAACTTTGTTGCATGAAGGAAGTTTGTTTAATCTTGATTTAGAAGTATTTGCTTGATTGGATTCCATGTGATTTAAAATTTGGTTGATTGGACGAAGTTTAAGGTACTTGGGTTTGTAGAGTCCTAAGTTGTGGATATCAAATTTCAATAATAGTTAAGAGTTTGACTTGAAAAGAGACTCTTGGATGGCAAAAAGCATGTTTTGAAACGTTAACCCGAGACTTAGCGCCAAAGCACTAGGCACATAGCTTTTGAGCACTAGGCTTTGCAACAGTAACTTGATCGTGATTTTTTTCCGTTTTATTCAACTTTTGAGACTTTTTCTTCATCTTGAACTCCACAACTTCGAGATTTGGCTCCTATAAATTCTCCAAAATGTATAGACACTCATAAGAGTAAAAAAAAGACTCGAGAGATATTATAATAATTAGATCATTGTTGTATACATTAGAAACAAGATATAATTGTTTAGATTAAATCGAAATGATCAAAATCTTGTAAGACAATTGTTTGTTTCTTGGTATAATAAATTATTCTCTTCCATAATTTTCTTGATTGTTGAGCGATCCATTAAATTTCACATTGTTCATATTTTTGTTTTTAATTATTTGATCGATTTCTCAACAAGTGATATCAAAACGTTCTTGATATCAGGTTGGTTCATAAATGTATGCAAGGTAGAATTTAGTACCTAAAATAGTAACAATGAGGAAGTAAGAATGGTGGAATCCCAATCTTCTAATGCAGCTCCATTAATCGTCTGCCCTAGGAGAGCGTATCATTCTAGTGCGGCATTATTAGAAATCGACCACATAGTGATAACTGTGACTAGATAGATATTCAACCTTCTACTCATGAAATATTGACTAGGAAGGTGTTGGTGTTTCGATGCCATCCAATACTTGGGATTAAGAGTCAATTGAGTGGTACCAATGATGTAGAGGTGGTCGAAGAAGGTACATGCGGTGTTGCTATCTTTATTGAAATCCAACGAGGTGTAGAAATTTGTATCATTGATCATTTTAAGTATTATTAAAATTAATGGCAAAAAATGTTTGTCACCTCACACACTGTCAACCAAACTGCACATGTAGCCTCATTCTTCAGATTTAGTTAAATTTTTAATTCCCAAGCCTACTGACACAACGACCACCCATCTCCTAGTTGTATGGCTTTTAACGCAACCCAATTAGGGCTAATTCGACTAATAAAGCCATTTTTACAATCTTTGTTGACAATATATGTGTTCTCAAAATCCGTATTGTTGATTTTAAAAATAGTTTTTAAAAATGATGGTGTAGATTCTTGCCAACTCATGATGGTTAATAAAGTTGTTAACTATCATTGTACATATAGCATGGTTCCAAATAGAAAGGAATTCTATTTAAACTTTTGTTAAATCAAGATATTTGTTTAATTGTTTTTTTTTTTTTTGTGGTAATATACATTGGACGTTCCATGAATAATTTAAATTGAAAAAATAAATATCAGGATTTTACAATATTTTAATGAAAAATATATATTATAAAACCCTTTTGCGTAATGAAGGCAATGATGTTTTGCTCAATGAAGGCAAGCGATAGGAACTATGTACACCATTTAGTCATATTTCACAAAAGGAATTGACGGAATGAGGCAAAAATAACCAACTTCATAAAAAAAAAAGGTTGAAATGAGGGTCCAATTGTCAAATATGAAATCAGAGGGATAATTTCCATGAAGACGTTTTGTGCTACATAAAATAAAGGGAAATTGCAGCAACAGTTCCAAACCTTTTCAATTTTTGCGCACTTTATCCTAATTTTTGTTTTGTATCAGCGGGGGTCTCAAACCTCTCAAAAATATGCGTCGGAGATCCAAATGGACGGATTCCATCCAGTTGACCGTTAGTCAACCAAAAAAGTCAAAATTGATTCAATTTGACAAAATTAGGAGGGGTAAAATGGTACTTTCAATTTTTCTCATTTTAAATAGGTTAAAATATTTATTAAAAAACCAAAAAATAAAAATCAATTTATAACACTTCTTCCTCCCACCCCACTATGATCATCAGCACCGCCGCCGGCACCACCCCTATCTCCTGCCCCAACCCCACTCTCTCCATCCCCAAAATGCTACCACCACAATCAAACCTAAACCTAAACCCAAATCCACAATCAAACCAAAACAAACCCCCTTTTTGAAACTTTTCCATGGACCCGTTTTGCTGCTCCAAAAGGTGAAAGTCTTGATTTTTCCAACTCTAGATCTGATGCCACTTGCCTGAAGCGCTTGAGTTCAGTTTTTCGCTGTTCAAAACAGATCACTTTGTTACGCTCCTTATTCAACTGAGACGCAAGATCTCGGATTTTTCCCTCTAGTTCATCTTTGAAATACTTTTCAATTTGTAACTCATTGCGCAATCTGACTAAGCGCTGCAGCTTTGGGTGTCGAAAAGGAAGAGCAAATGTTTTTTGGTGCCAAACATTGCGCAGCTTTGGGTGTGGAAAGGAAAGGCTGATTCACGGGTTTTTTAGTGCCAAACCTTGCGTAGGCAGTGCTTTTTGGTGCCAAATTTTTATCAGATTTTGGTTTTTTTGGGCTGTTGTTTGTGTGGCATTTGTAGGTAGAGGGTGATGAGGCGTTGGTATGGTGGTGCCGACTGTCGGGAACGAGAGTGATTGCAGTGTGATTTTTTGGGTTTTTATTTTTATTTTTTTAACTCATTTAAAATGAGGAAAATTGAAAGTACCATTTTACCCCTCGTAATTTTGTCAAAAATGAATTAATTTTGACTTTTTGGATTGACCGTTCGTCCATTTGGACCTTCGGCGTATTTTTTGAAAGGTTTGGGACCTCCGCTGGCACAAAACAAAGGTTAGGGTAAAGTGCGCAAAAATTGAAAAATTTTGGGACTGTTGCTGCAATTTTACCTAAAATAAATGAAAAAAATACAAGAATTAGAAAGAAATAAGGAGGACGCCCGCCCCCGCTGGTGTCGTTTCTTGGAACTGGTAAAAATTTGTAAGTCGTACAAAAGTCAAATTGTTGTTAGCCGTAAATAAAATAAACAGGATTTCTTTGACTCTGGGCCGAATCGGTTCCGCTCCAAATCTTTCGTGATCCATAAGGTGCGATTTTCGATTGAATTCTCACCTGGTTTTTTTGTTTTTGTTTTTTTGAATGCTCATATGGGTTTCCGTTAGAATTTTAATTGAATCTGGAATTTATTGGGATTCCGAGGAATCTAACAATGAGGACGTAATATTGTCTCCTTTTTGTTTGATTCTATCTTTGAATTTTCTTTTGACGTGTGGGCTGCATTGTTAATGAGGTGTTTGGAGTTTTAAATGATGAAGTTTTGGGCTGTTTGATTAGTTATTGGACGAAATATATTAATTAACAGCAATTATGAAGTTAGATTTAATGGATCTGGTGTTCACAAGACTTTTCACATAGTAATGTCAATTGAATTTCATAGCTGCTATTATTTGGATCTGCTTATGATAATACATTCTCATATCATTCCGGGTGCAATACTTTTGTTAAAACCAGAGCAGTCCTAATTACAGAACTTCCTTGTCAATATGAATTGAGTCATCGCTTGCTTCATGATATGTAGAGTTGAGAGTTTCTCATTAAATTATGTCTATGGTTTTCTTGTCTTCCTATTATTTTCTCTTGTTTTTATTTTTTGGTCGTGTTATTTGGTTCGTTACTTGACATTAAGTTTTAGCTCGAAGGTCAATGCTTCTTGATTAGTATGAACTTGTATTCTCTACTATAATTGCCTGCCGTTGGTACGGAAGAATTTTTAATCCTAGAAAGTAGAAAGAATGATCACTCGATCTTTGTGCCTTCAATGATCTATCTGAATTCCAACTGTTAACTTTTAACTTTTATCAGTTTCTTCAGATATTTTAATAACAACTGAAAATCTTTGTTCTTCTTTAAATTGTTTCTTTTATTGGTTGCTTAGGTTGGTAATATTGCATTAGATCATAATAAATTAGTGTTCTTCAGTTTTGAAATCCGCTATCTGAACAAAATATCGAGATTTTATTTTGGGATCTCAAAATAGTTTAGTTGAATGTCGGAAAGACATTTTAGGAATTTTTGTTCCAAGGCCACAATTCCAAGCTATAGTTTATTAATCTGCACCATATCAAAGAACCAATAAATTCGTTATAAAATTCAGTGGGTTCGTCACTCTCATTGATAGATCCAGCCTGTGGTATAGCTGGAAATTTCTTTCCAGCTACACCTTTTGGACGGAATACCAGCCTCTTTAGCACTTTGATGTGTTATACGACTCACAAAAAATTGTCCGTTTCCCTCAATTACTGCTTTAAAATTTACGTTCTTCCACTTTTGCACTCTAGATGTAGACTGGTTTCTTTACTCTTTCATGCGTGGATGAATACGTGTCGTGATGGACCGACTAGTTTGATGAGATGTGACACTTATCATTGTTTCCTATTACAGATGTCAATATAGAGTTCCGTAGAGCTGCTAGCTTCTTCCTTTTCGCATGCATAAATACAGAGGGCTAAAGACTCATTTTTAGTTTGTATTAGGGTTATCTAATAGCGTTTCACGTACACTACTGAATTCAGGCTGCTGAAATTGATACAATAAAGGGGATCATCTCTTCTCAGGATGAAGGCTTTAATTCTCGTAGGAGGGTTTGGCACTCGATTGAGGCCATTGACTCTTAGTGTCCCTAAGCCACTTGTTGAATTTGCTAACAAGCCTATGATCTTGCATCAGGTATATTATTTGAAATCCTCAGCTTTTTTTATTTTGAATTATTTCATAGAATTTGACAGTCAGATCGGCAAATTTGAACCCCTCCATGTTGATGTGTATCTCTATTCAAATATGCAAATTCCACTTTGTTTTTATTTATGAATACAGAATTTCAGCATGGTTTGCTCATTCAGAATCCTTGACTTCTACTTGTTCTTCTTATTTCTAAGATTTTTCATTTTCTTCCAAAATGATTATAAAAATATGTAAACGTTCTTTAAAACCAGATGCTTGGTTGTTTTTTTTTTTTCCAAATCAATCCATAATTTTTAGCTCTATTTTCTTCTATAATACTATCCAATGCTATCCAATCCTCCTTCCCAAATATACCATAAATATTTGTCCATTATGCATTATAAATATGCCATTTGACGTTGAATCAGATAGAAGCTCTCAAGGCTATTGGAGTGACTGAGGTAGTCTTGGCTATAAATTATCAGCCCGAGGTAAACCTTGCAAGTTCCGTCATATTGATTAAATATTTTTATTGTGAAAAAAAAAAAAAAACTGGAGTATGGCTAACGAAGAGACCACCACCTTTTTCAGGTGATGCTAGACTTCTTGAAAGAATTTGAGGCAAAGCTTGGGATTACGATTACATGCTCACAAGAGACTGAGCCACTTGGAACTGCGGGTCCAATCGCTTTGGCCAGGGATAAACTGATAGATGGTTCTGACGAACCATTTTTTGTTCTTAACAGTGATGTTATCAGCGAATACCCACTCAAAGAGATGATTGAGTTCCACAAATCCCATGGTGGTGAGGCATCTATAATGGTGACCAAGGTAACATCACGTTAATGTTCGAAGTCCCTCATTGACTAAAGTTTGTTGACAAGGAGCTAATTTTACTTGTTGATATAGGTGGACGAGCCTTCAAAATATGGTGTTGTTGTTATGGACGAATCCACTGGACAAGTGGAGAGGTTTGTCGAGAAGCCAAAATTATATGTGGGTAACAAGATAAATGCTGGCATTTACCTGCTGAACCCTTCAGTTCTTGATCATATTGAATTACGTCCCACGTCAATTGAGAAAGAGGTGTTCCCTAAAATTGCTGATCAGAAAAAGCTCTACGCAATGGTCCTCCTCGGGTTTTGGATGGACATTGGACAACCGAAGGATTACATCACTGGCCTGAGACTTTACTTGGAGTCCTTGAGAAAGAAATCTTCACCGAAATTGGCCACTGGATCTCACATTATTGGAAATGTCCTGGTGGATGAAACTGCCAAAATTGGGGAGGGTTGCTTGATTGGACCAGATGTTGCAATTGGCCCTGGCTGTGTAGTAGAATCGGGTGTTAGGCTTTCACGCTGCACCATAATGCGGGGGGTCCGCATCAAGAACCACTCGTGCATTTCAAGCAGCATCATTGGCTGGCACTCAACTGTTGGGCAATGGGCTCGCATAGAGAACATGACCATTCTTGGAAAAGACGTTCATGTTCGGGACGAGATTTACAGCAATGGAGGCGTGGTTTTACCTCATAAGGAGATCAAATCTAGCATCTTGAAGCCAGAGATTGTAATGTAAAGATCAGTGTTTGTAATATAGTGTGTGGTGTTTGATATTTTTGTTCATTTCCTACTTTCAGTTCTCTTTCATTCCAATTGTAAAAGTCAGTCTTTCAGTCCATTTCAATTAAGGTCGCAAGTATGGTCAGTTGTGTAAATAGATATAAATTATCAATTTCTTTGTTATTGGTATATATTTGATTTGAGGATGGCTACATAGACAGTTTTGTGATATTATCAGATGATTATTTGTTGAAGTTCATAATTAGAACTTATGTTTATATTGTCCTGTTCCACATAATATCGTGTTTCTTCCTTCGAGCAGTTGTACGTTCGACATGTATTAAATGATTTGTGACATGGAGGGTTTGTTATCGAAAATTATACTGACTTCCTTTACAAATTCTACCTCATTGGAGTTGGTTAAAATTTTTTTGTCATATTTTGTTTGTATGAAGAATACCATACATGATGTTCTGTCTCTTGGCAGATTGTTTATTTTTTTTTTGTTTGTTAGTCGAGAAATGACGTGGGGTCGACGTCATGGTAAAATTATGGATTTTGCTATTTGTTCAATCATCTATGACAACTTTGTTGACAATGTGATGTGTTGACAAAAGGTTGTTGGCTACAAAAATAACATTTTGTTAAAATTGTGCAATAACATAATGCCACGTGGTATTTTGTAAACGAAGTTGTACACAAAGCACGACTCATTAAATTATGAGGAAAGCCACGTCAATTTTAATTTTTGCCTCAAATCATTTTATGTGTCTACAAATTAATGTTCAATAAATTAATAATCTCTGCTATGAAAAAAATTATCACTTGAAAAGAAATAAATTGATAATTTCAATTGCATCACAAGAAAATACAATTTTAAAAAACTCCCACTGAAAATTTGTCATCAGACTGATTCCACAACTTCATAAATTGCTAAAAAGTAGAATATACATATAAAACAATGAATTTTTGAAATATGAACCTATTGTTGCTCGTTTTTCTTGAAATTCAACAGTAATTTTGATCTCTCGAATTTTTGGTAATATACTTGAAAGTTCCGAAATTGATTTCTAAGGTTACTACAAAACATTATTTAGAGTACACATATCTGTGCTCAACAACTGTCATTTAATATCATTCATTTTCTGGCTGAGCATTTTGTTGCTCTTTTTTTTTTTGGGGGGGGAGGGGGGGGGGGGGTGTTGTGAGGGTGCATCCAGCTAGAACGCACGGAAGAAGTGGGCAGTGCGATATTGAGACGGAAAAGAATTTAATCATTTCTATAAAACGTTTCAAAGTCAGAAATGTGTACATCATGAGTTCAAAATTGTGTTCGTGTGTTGATCGTGTCAATCACAAGTCATTTAAATCGAGGCCAGAAGCCAAAACATGACATAAGAGGATACAGCAAGAAGAGACCATGATGCAAAAGCAAAAGCAATGGATATCTGGAACATATTGCACGAGAAATTAGTCTCTACTTTGCAGATATCTGTATCTTTAGTAAAGAGTACCGCCACACCAGCTGATGAGCATGAAGCTGCAAGTGATAGAGTCGCTGTCACCTGCAATCACGAGTTAGATCTTAAAATCCAATATGTCGAGTTCAAGCAAAAGAATAAAAATAATTCTATCTCAAAAAAGAGAATTAAGACCATGTTTGCTACACTGGATTAGGTCGTACAAAGAATTAAGTATACAATTATAATAAATATTAATAGGTAGATGATATTTTTTAAAATCAAAATGCTTGTGATGGCGTGTTTTATTAATAATAGAAATAATATCAGAAAACAACTTAGGAGGGGGCAAGAGTTAAGCTCCAGCAAGTGAAAAGTAAATTACCACAAACCACACTAAGAGATTTGTCCCACCAACATGGGAAGTACACGAGAAAATAAAGAAAACAAGGATTAAATATTCGAGATTAGCCGACTTCCCTGCACCAAGTGCTCTCTTCAGAACAATAGATTCACTCGGAAGCCAACCTATTCCAAAGTTTGATCCTTTGACAAAAGCTCATCCACACCTTTGTAATAGCTCTCCACAGTCCCAACCTCAAAATCTGTACCTATTTCATAGAGACATTAAACCATACCTCTTTGGCAAAATTTCAGAAAGCTAAGTAGAACTGCTCCAAAGTTCTTATACTAGAAAATTCCACATCTCAGTCACCTAGTTATCTTCAAGAGAAATATTCACTTCAAAGCTTAAATATTCACTTCTAAGCTTCATATCTTTGTGACCAAAATCTTGAGATGGATAATGTATGCCTGAAATACATGGGCATTGATGATGATCTGGACAATGCAGATTATTTAAGTTAAAGACAGAACTTCTCATGCCTACAGATAATTCGGAACTTGATCACGTTATAGATGTTATAGCAAGGTATCACTGTAGCTGTGGAAATTTACGTAGGGTTCTCAGCCATCTTTCCTGACACGAAATGCTCTCTTCTGAACACAAGTTTCTCTTTGAAGCCTATAATCATTACCTCCTTCAGAATTTAATCTTACCACAGTATCTTATCCTTTTACAATTGTGAATAGCATTCTGCAGTCCCGACTTCAAAATCTCCTCCTATTTAATAGGTGATCATGTTAAACCACAAATTTCCTATTCTTTCTCTCAGCAACTAATTTTAAGTAAATCTCAAGTGTTCTTATGGAAGAAAATATCATCTCCCAGTGAGTCAGTGCTAACTTCAAATGAAAATTCTTATATAAAATTTTGCTTGCTGCAAATATCTCAGATTCTGATCATTGTTGTATTACAGTGTCAGGGTAGAATTACACATGCACACGTATTGGTGTAGAATTATCAGCCACCTTTTCCATCAATAAATGTTCTTTTCAGAACAAAAAATTGCATCTCTATGAAACTTCTACCAAAACGAAAATCTTGATATGGCAAAGATACACATTATATCCGCGAGCATTTATTTGGATTATGATTGCTGCTCTGGTATTCCATTGTCCCAAATAAAGTGTGTGAAAGATTTGAATGGCATCTAACTTTGGGATATGCAATCCACTTTGAGTACCATTTAGGAATTTGCTCATCCAATCAGAGGGTATCATCGGTGCAAAGAGTCGAAATGAATTCACTATAGGTTATTCAAGCTTGGCTTGATTTGTTAATGAACTGATCTTAAACTAGCTTAAATAGCTAGCAAAAATCACTGTAATTAAATATTCAAACTCAACTTAAATGTCCAACCCCATCCCTAAGAAAAGAAAAGAATCTATCTCCCACTGTCCAGGTATTCATTCTAATCTACTCTATTGGGGACTAGGGATGGGAAAGTTCCAGAACACCGGGATAAGTCAGTCAGTCTAGTTCCAAAGAAACAAGGATTATATTTTGTTTCGGTGACATGGAAAACCAGCCACTCAGTCCAAGTCTTTATTTTTATAAAAAAACTGAAAACCAACCAGATGACAGTTTTTTTAACTTTTTAAGTAATTGTCAAGGTCTGTACAGTTGATATATAATCCACCATACCTAACTTGTAATAAAAGAAATTCCTAAACCTAATTGGTGGAGCTGGAACAGAACCAAACAAATTAATTATGACTCAATGGCTTCAACTATTGAACCAGACTGGACAAAAGTAACTGAATTTAGACCAGTTAGGTTTGGTGCTTTCAACTGGGCTCAATAGCAGCAAACCCTTTTTCTTTGTTGACCACTGTGATTTCTCATGTAATAAGCCAAACCAAATAAACATCTCATTTGAAGTTCATTGCCTGTTTCAACAGTTTCAACAGCTCATATAACCAAAACGCACTCTCCTTTTCAAGGAGATTGAATAGAAATGATCCCTTGAAATTAATTAGAACAAAAGTATATAAATAAAGTACATCAAGCAATACTAGAGACACGAAAAAATTGTCATTGAAAAATGTCCCAAACTTTGTTCTGCACTTATCATTTTTAGCTTTTGTTACGGTACTTCGGCATTGTTTCTCAGGTTGTGCACCTCCAGAGATGCTAGACGTGAAGTGAGAAATTTAAATGTGAATTTAGTACTTGGTATGAAGGACATTTCAATGGTTACGATGACCATAGATTTAAAATATTTGATCTTCATTTTTTGACCAAGATTTGAGAGCATTTTGAGTCCCAACCCAATTATGTATCAACCATCATAATGATGTCAGATGAATGATTTGGCAGTAAGGGTGACCTGAGCCAGTTGAATGGGTGGAAAATTAAATTTGTGGATGGATGATGCCGCCTCATGAGGACAAACAAAGAGAAGCACACCAACAGCATTATTATTGTCCCTAACATAGGTTCTCAATCTAAGTATTGACAGACGTGAAAGGTAGGGGTGGTGGGAGCGAGCAAAGACGCCTGCCTGCGTGCAAGAGAGGGAGAGAGAGATGGGAAAGTGGAAAAGGGGGCAAGATTCATCTCAATTCAGAGGGAGTTTCAGGTGCTCCATTCATAATTCAGGTCTCCTGGAGCCTGTGCTAATTCTACAGCCCTGAAGTAATTTCTCTCTTATTCACAATGCAAGGGGTTATGTTATGCTTTGCATACATTTACAGTTCACTGATTTACTGCTAACGTAAGGAGTTTTATACTGCACAAACCAATGACTTTAGCTCTTCCTGGGAAAGTAGAAAAAACAAATCAAAACTACAAGAGTCAATTAAATAGGAAAAGTCAGTTTTTCTGATATAATGACTTCTCAAAAATTTTACACTATGATACATTTATATAATGCAGACATTTGACATTTAATGCATATCGTGTATGCATTAAATTTAGAATTATATATTCATTAAATTATAATCAAAACCTTTCAGGTTTTGTAGATCAAGATAAGATTCCTTGAGCCAAAAACGAAAATATGAAAAATATAAATAAAGAAAGAAAGAAAAAGTACAAGTCAACTTCTGGGCATTGAGGATCGTTGATTAAGGTGGGTTGACAAGGGGAAAGTAGCAATTATGTGAAATCATTGCAACAGTTTCCTTCGGCCAGTTTCTAATGTGGTATCCTAATTACAATTATTGATGTGATAAAAGCATGCTCTTCTAGAAGTACTGAAACAAAAGAAGCCAAAGAGGAATTAGTTACCCAGTCGCCAACAACAAAAAGGCTCATGATGATTTGATTATGCAGGTCTTTATAGAACTTCAAAGCATGGACGTCAATGCAGGCAAGTCCAAAGCTCCATAAAAACTGAAGCCCCATTGATGCTATTAAGTAGCTGAACAAAATTTTCTCCGATTAACTAAGCACCCGTAATAATTAACCATTCCTAAGCAGTAGGAATTCACAAAGGGAAAGGGTAATTTGGAAAAATGATCCAAAAAAGCGATGTCCTTGACTTTCTTTACTTGAAAATTAGAAAATCATTTTATTTCTTCTTACAGAGCGACAAAACTGGCTGCATAAAAAATAAAAAAAGTAAAAATAGAAAAAGTTGAGGGCAAAATAATGTTGAATAAATCTATATACTAGCTCAACATATAGTTACTTAAAAAGTGGAAAAGAAGAAAAGTTCGAATTTGTAAAATAGTGTGCTGACAATCTCAACAAAATATTGATAGCCCTGCACTGGAACTGGTGGACACTCAGGAGGCAGGCTACAGATTAATGCATGAAGATAAAGTTTGTGTTGAATATGCTTGTATGATCCTGAACAGTGTCATTAAAAAAATAGATAGGTTCCACAATGATCCACGAGTATACATTTCTTTCCATCAAGGTTGACCAATAGTAAAAGAATATGTGGTAAATTTATGCAATCTAAGATGTCAAATATAATTGAATAGCAGAGTTTGCAAACCACATATTTTACTTGATACCTTAAAATTTAAATGGAAATTATTACGACTTAAGGAATAAAATATTCGTAAAAAATTAGGTAATGATGGTGTTTAAGACTCAATAAAAAAAAAATTAAAAGAAAAAGAATATAATTTCCAACTTAGCGTAACCAAGTTTTACTTAAACTTATCCTTTCATTTATAATTTGTCTCAAATAAATGTGATCAGTTACTCAATGACGATAAGACTAGACGTTTCATCTCAAAAGATCAATCTCGTTAAACTGAGTAGCCGAGCCATTGTTTGTTGATTTTTATTTTTGTATTTAAATAGTGTGGGATTTTATCCTTAACAATCATGATATGTTGAACCCATACAACAGGATTAACGATACATCGGGATGTGTTGTACTAATCTAAGAGGCTAAAAAGATGCGTATCTTTCACTCTTTTTGGCAAATCTCAGTACTACAGTATCATGTCAACACGGTATCACTCCTTCAGATGCCTATAAGTAGTAAGCACCAGAGACTATATGTTAGCTCATCGCAAATTACTTTGCTATTTACATACTTGACAAACCCGGGGGCCGGAGTTTATAACGTGGAAAACACCAACGCTATATGCAGTCATCAAGCAAATTTAACTCCAAGTTTATTATAAGTTACTAAAATCACAAGAGCAGCACAAGGAAAAAATAAATTCCCTCCCACAACCCCATTGCCTCCAAAATAGAAAATTAAGCTCAAAGGTATCTCAGTTTATAATGCCTAACTATTACTATCATATAAGTTGATGGTCTCTCAATATACTGGCAGGTCCTGCCTCATTTGTGTTGTACACCTGATCACATGTGATCATTCGCATGCATTAAATTGTCTAGGAGGAATCTGTTTCAATGATCACTCTCTAGTTCTTGAACTAACAAATTGGGAAGTTCTATCGTCTCTATCTACCCATCCTTCACAAATAATAATTCCAAAGACAAGAAATTTGGGCATATTTCTTCTTTTAGAGCTGACTCTTCTTTTTCGTTTTATGATATTGAGAAATAGGTATGATTCGCCATCTTTTTGATATATACATAAGGCATTCTCCGAATAATTCAAATCGAAGCAATTGGATGTTCAACTCGGGCGGCAGACTTAAAAAGTCACCTACAGACGCTTTACGCCCATCCGGATAAAGCTTACATCCCCATAGTATTTTTGGGGCGTCCGAAGATTCAATTATTTCTCTATGATTTCTCATGCAGAGCCCCTCATATTTTTATCCTTTCTTTTTATTCTTTAATAACCAACAATTGATTTTCTTCGTGGACAATTTTAAGGGGACCCGAACATCCGCCGCAGGGTAAATCACCTTCTCTCAGCCCCCGACTGATTTTACCATAGAGGCTGACGATAGACAATAACTCCCCTATGAACACAGCTTACAACTTTTACTGTTGAATGTGGAATAACCCAAATGTGCTAAAAGAAAACAAACCCCACAAACAGAATTACGTGTAAACCCACAAACGGGAACAGAAAAAACTTAATAATAACGAAATTTTCTAGAAATAGCAGTAAAAACAAATCAGAGAGAATAAAATTACCAAAAGGCGGTAGTAGTGGAAAACCCAGAGGCAGATGCCATGACTCCAAATGAAGAAGCTGCAAACAAACACTGCCCAACCCTTAACACGAGCCCGCTCTTTGTCCCTGGACTGCCATACAGCTCTTTCATCTCTGTATCTCTCTCCCTAATCTTTAAGAGGTGGGTTGTTTCCCAAAACTCTGGGTCAGTAGATGCTCCTAGATTGTCAGAAAATCCCCATATAAACTTGGTCAGGTGCAAGAAAGAAAGTAGAAATCCTCTTTCTTTAATGGCTGTAAAAATGAATTAAACAATAATTTTTTACAGTAATTTATTCATTGTTGACAAGAGTAAAGATCGGAGGCGTAAAAATTGAATGTGATCTGAATCATCTGCTGTGATCACATACGCGACTCTTTCAACAATACCAGCCAAAGAAAATGACAAACAATGAAATTGGTTTTTAAATTTTTTTGAACAAATGTAATATTATTTTTTGGCACAAACGATCTGGGCCTACAGATTTTAAGGCATGACTGAATTTTGATGCTTATTTGAACTATTATTTTATTTTAACGTGAATTAAAAGGAATGGACCGAAACAAATCATCCTCGAACAACTCTCAGGAGCCAAAAAATATTTTTCTATCATTACATTTTTGAAGCGTAAGATGACAAAAAGGTTTTTGATAATTGATATAAGCTTTACTCTTATTTCGTTTTCTTTTAGTCTCATTTTTCTACTAATCGTTAGCCACAAGAAAAGAACAAATTCTTTCAACCCTGAACTTCATATTAATAACATAAGCATATTTCGTATTAAATAAGAAAATTTTTGAGGTGGTCGAGGCAATAATAGAATATCTTGATGCCATGTTAACAAAGTCAATGCTTAACACGTAATTTTTCATTACCTGAATATCAACCACTTATAAAACAATGTTTCTCGTGCCATGCAACCGGGCATGTCAAGTAAGAGGATCATGCCCCCCAAAGAGATTTAATCAAAATTCTTACAAAAATTTTGAGATGACAATGAAGTGCCTAACTGCTCTATTTTTATAGTACGTTGGGTGGGAATGAAATCTGATACAGAATCTCTGTTGAAACCAAAACCATCCCTCCCTCGATCCATTCCCAGACTCGTAAATTGCAGATGATTAATTAGACCCAACGGCTTCATCAAATGCTAGTGTCATAGAAAAACACTGCCGAATACTTGGGCTGTGCAGTCTCAACCCCGCAAAGCTAGGTCCCTGTGAGTGTAAACCACCCATTTATCACCATTCACCACGTGCCCACTTCCTCTTCCAATCCTACATCAAAACACGACGATGGTGGTCAAATGTCCGGGAAATAAACTTCCAACACTTGCTACACAAAAACTCCAAGAAATTTCATAAATTTCTGACAGCTCCAAACTAGAGATTCTCAATATTTTAAAAGACAATCGTTAGATTAAATTTTGAATGCCGTTTAGGAAACTTAGCATTGAGACTAGAATACCTCAAGTCTTCAACATCATAATTTTAGAGTTTTCAATTTCGACAAATAAGGCAAATGAATTAGTATTATGGAAGTGTTTCAGTGAATTAGTATTTATCCAAAATCAAACTCTCAGAAACACAACAGCCAGTGTCTCAGTGATCATCTAGAAAAAGTAAGGGTTCATCTGCCGATGGTTTGTGTTGCATCTGATAATTCCATGTATGATATTGTTTTCATTCATGCGTATATGACTTGCACCAAAAGTGCAAATATCCAGCAGAAAGATATTCGCAAAATCCATGACAAAAAGAGAGATTTCAAAGACATACCATCTCGTTGTAAGCAATCCTTCAACACCTACGGGACCACGCGCATGAATCCGACTTGTACTAATCCCAACCTGTCATCAACAACAAACATATGATAGGATAACGCTCTGGTCTGACCAAAATGTTAAATAGCATACCTCTGCACCAAGTCCAAAACGGAAGCCATCACAAAATCTCGTACTTGCATTATGGAAAACAGCAGCACTGGAAATGTCAATACTTGATGTTAAGTTCATTGAAGAGGTTATGATATCCATACTAAATTAACTCAATATATTGAGTTGCGTTCCAAATTGAATGGTCCAATGTAATATGACCAAGTAGGAGACCAAGCACCTGTCAACTCCATTTAAAAAGACTTCTGCAACTTCACTGTCTTCTGTAATGATGCAATCAGTATGTGCACTGTGATTAAGAAGAAACGTCGATTGACAACAAACACACAAATACAAATGAACACAACAGCAGAGAAATTCGAGAAGCTAACTTGCCTTCCATGCTGATGTATATGATCAATGGCAGCATATACATCATCAACAATTTCAACAGTGCAAGCAAGAGAACCATATTCATGATGTAATGAATGTGCCTCTGGAATATTTAGTAAAGAGCTAGTCCGAGGTCCACCAAATATTGCAACACCTAAAGCAGATGGACATAATCATACTAGCCAAAAGAACGAAGATTCTTTTGAAAATATATTAGACAATCTTCTTCTGAGGCTAATTTAAGTTGATTCTCAAACCAATTAACCAAGCAAGTGCTTTGATGTAATAGGCCCATCAGGTGATAACATATTAGGATGAGAAAATAAACACTACTCAACTATGCTGACCCTAGGGAAGTGACAAAACTTAGAATCTTTAAGGCAATTTGCAGATCCAGAGGTTTCCAGACACTGAGAGAGCAAATACTGAATTATAATTTAGCCTCTGTTTGAGCCACATTCTAATTTTCATTCTCATTCTTCTACTCATTTTCAACCACACATTCTTTAATAAAATAATATTTTCTATCACATCAATAATTTTTCCTTCTTTTTCAACCACATATTTACCATCACATCACCAAAAAAAAAATGCATTCTTTCCATTTTAATGTTCAAAATGAGTGAAAGCTTCATATTGTTCCATCAAATATTACATTCCTAACCATCAAACCATTGGTTTATGCACCTAAGTTTACATAATAGTGGTTGAACCTTCAATNTATCACATCAATAATTTTTCCTTCTTTTTCAACCACATATTTACCATCACATCACCAAAAAAAAAAATGCATTCTTTCCATTTTAATGTTCAAAATGAGTGAAAGCTTCATATTGTTCCATCAAATATTACATTCCTAACCATCAAACCATTGGTTTATGCACCTAAGTTTACATAATAGTGGTTGAACCTTCAATAAACGCACAACACAATAAAATAACATGCCAATCATACCAGAATGTGGGGGCATTATGTACGATTACTAGCTGAGTTTAAGTAATAAACCGAACACTAGAAAGCAGAACAGTGACAGCACACAAAAAGCATATAAGATTGACGAACTCCAAGGTGCAGTGATTGTGTGGGAAGCCGGGGCGGGGGGGGGGGGGGGGGG
>CAIGRN010086551.1:0-16581 GCA_903798345.1 Fraxinus anomala | reverse complement strand
ATTCTCGATCTTAGATCAAGAGAATGTTCAAACATGTTAAATCTAGGTGTTCTAACATAATAATCATTGCAATACGAATGTATGTCTACAAAAATTAAAATTTTCATGCAATGCAGCCTCGCACAATGACTAAACCACAGTTAAAGCACAAAAGTAATTACCAACTTGCTATCAAAGTTAACACTTCAAATAGAGCAAATAATTTTTACATTTCTAGCACAAGCAATGTTACCCCACACGACAACATCAATCTTAATGTCATCCCATACAATGACGATCTAATGCTGACATTTAAATTGGGATAAGTCAATATACCAGAGCAGACCAATCTGAGTCCGTAAATATCCAGAGATGCGAATTTATCACTTTAGGACCATCACTATTCGTCCTAAAGTGTCTAACAATTGCAGGAATCAATCAATCATGATTGAATCCCGAACATGCGAAGAACACAATCGTCCAAACTTCACTGCATAACCTGAAATAGAAAACTAACTACATCAAATGTCAAGAAAAATGCCAAAAACAAACTACCTAAAGAGACCTTCGGCGGAAGATGCCGTATGCTCCCTCACATGCCAGCCGGAGTTCTGCGTGTGGTTGTCATGAGCCTCAACCACGCACTGCCTCCGATCTCACGTGCCAGCCATCTAGGAAGGCCTTCACCTGCATGTCACGCTAGTAGTCTCCGTTTCGCCAAAATCCTTCTGGATTGGTCGGAAATCACGAAAACAACCTCGGATTTTGGGCAATTTTCTATATAGTTTTACGATTTGTTTTCTGCTTCGTTTCAGCCGGTTTTCACGTCGTGTTTTGGTCAATTTTCGAGCCAAATCCACCACCTTCAACCTCTTATACCAATTGTCACGAAAACTTGCTCCAAGGATCGTAAAAATTGTATTTTACAGGCTCAATTTCATGTTACCTTTCTCTATCAAACAACCAATCCAAACGGCTCCAACCTATAACCAGTATTTTCACATCGGTTGCTCCTCAATCTCATCCACAAAGGATAAGATAATGGTGATGATTTATAAGTCACAAATGCATGAGATAAAACAATGGAAACAACACGAGATGGAGGCCAAAACATAAAGAAAGACACCGGTTCCCCTCCTTCTAACAAGCTGGCGGTTTTTTCTCTCTTGCATACAAAAATCACACACAAAACGGCTATGGCCTAGACACCATATATATGCACTAGGTTAGGTTTTAGTTGGATCAATAAAAGAGGTTAAATGGGTCAAGATTCAAAATCATCAAAGAGGTAATATATATGGGCTATGAGTATCATTAATTAATTAAATTACTTCCAAACGCCCACTTTATTTTTGGGTTGAGCCTTTGGACATGTTGTTGGTAATAATTTAATCCAACGTTTACATCATTGCCCGAAATTCATTGGGTATCAAAATTCAACAGTATCGTTGCATGTGTTGTATCGTAACGAAAAAAAATATGTTAGTTGTCGGACTTCAGATTCAATCCTGCATTATTATACCCTTGAAGATGAAAAAGATTCTATCCTGCGCTATATGCTCAAAATTTGTTTTAGGAAAAAAGTATTAGAGATAAATTTCGAAGTTTGTTACTTTATGGTTTTCCACAAAGTGCTATTCAGTTGTCTAGTGTAAACAAGGAAAACCAGCTTTTGGTATGGACATAATTAAATATCCCGTGATCTAAATTAACTAGTTTAAGAGTGTACAAAGAGCGATTAATTCAGTATTAGCAATACATTTTTTTGTCCCATTTGTACAAAACATTGTGCCATTTTTCACTTACGAGAGCTTCCATGCTTTACCTCCATTCATATTGAATTTTTTCAGTCTTCCAGAAAACATGACAAGAATGAGAATTATTTTACCCTCATCACTCCATTTTCCGGAGAATCCATACCATTTGTTCGTACAATTTGCTTGAGGCTGTAGCTGACGTTCACAACTATAGCCAGTCGTGAAGCCCACATTTCCATGAGCACTGCAATAATATTGCAAAATCACAAGTTAATCAAGAATAAAATTAACTCAAAATTTTGCAGCTTCCATCATCATCCATTTTCATTACAAATGTTCTGATAAACGGACCATATTAGGTTTTAGTTTCTCTTCTTTAATTTATTTATTTATAAACTGTTACTATTCCTGTATTCAGTTATTATAAACTGTTTATAATAACCATGTCACTTTTCTTCAGGGGCTCACAGCAACTCCACTTCCCAGACATGCTTGTCTGTTAAGACTAGGAAATGAGGAAAGTCTACTTCCCTTGATTATGTGGAGGAGCCTGAAGAGGCAGCAATCTTATGGCAGTATTTATAGTAGTGGATCCCATTAATGTGTGGTTAACTGAATATATAAACCAGTTCATAAATTAGTTGCCAATCATTATATAAGAAATAACAAATATTTTTCATGAAAAAAGGACTTTTTCTCTTAACTATTGGTGTCATGTCAGTAATGGAAAGTTGACTGGTAAGCCACCAAATTAAGCAATTTAAATTGGTGCTCTTGGTAGGTATCACGATGGTTGTGCTTATTAACTTTCTTACACTTGTAATCATTGGATTTTCCTGTCTGTCAATAATGGTCTAATTTGTGTTGGGAGATCAAATCCTATGATTAATGATAATCATGGTAAAAATTAAAGAAACTGATAAGTAAAATTTTACCTTATAACTTCGATTACGATATTGAGCACACTGAAGTTGATGGAATCTTCTTTGATGCTCTTTCTTTCTGTAATACATATGAGAATAATAAAGATGACGAGAAAAGAAAGCTGTGAAAGTACGAGATTTTTAGCAATCCATTTTCTTCTTCTCTTCGTCCCTTCACACTCAAGTTGGCTTTGTTCATCCTCCTTAACTGGTAGAAATGAGGTATATGGTGGAAGGTACCTGTCAATAAGTTTACCAGGATGAAGAAAATATTTGTATATCCACGTAGTAACATGCTTTTTTGTGTTTATTATACTCTGTTGTTATCCTAATTGTAAAATTTGTAGTGCCTTTTTAGTATTACTACGCTGTACTAAATGGGACGTGATGAATGTTAATTAGATTATATTTATTCCTTAATACTTCTCCGAACATTCTAATTATGCATATTGGACATGTGACACTAGATTGAGGCCCATTTGACACAACTCTTGAAAAGTCAAAAGCTACTTATCAAATTAAAAAAACTGCTTATGGACTTTGTTTGTATAATATTTGGAACTACCTTGTCTATTATAAGACCTTTTAGAGAAATTCAGAAAATAATTCTATAAAATCTGCCTTAAATATACTGAAACTTGTCACTTGACCTCAATTTAGTCTTTACTCTGAAAATATTGTCCCATTAGCAAGCCAGTTGCAAGGTAAAGAGTGTTGAAGCAAACAATTTAGAGCTGTACATTATTCTAACCCAAAGGAAACATTAAAATATATATGCATATGTGTTAGAGATATTGGTATCGTCTCTAATAATTTCCTTTCTCGAACCAAAGAAGCAAGGTAGTCGATGAAATCATATAGGATAGAAAATTATGATACTATACCACTTTTTTCAACCCGGTTCTAGTGACCAATTAAAATCAGTTTCTGGTGTATTCTGGAATAGGGTAGATGAAATTAATTATGCCACAAACTGGAGTGGTTGTTGAAAGATGTATGGTTCTTTTATCCTTCGCTAAAGTAGACTTTATATGTATTGAATCTAAGTAACTATCAACTTCCCAGTTTCATGCATGAACATGGCTTTAGCTACATAATTTTGTTTTTGCTTATATGTTGAATCTATTGTATGTTTTACTTGCTATCAAGATATACAACTCATAAAATGTTAGCTCGAGAGACGGAGGGAGGGATAGAGAGACTAACATCATGACAACGAAGAACACTAAGATGGCCGGTGCAATTGTTGAGAGATCCACAATAGTTTCACCGGTATGCCTTGCATTAACTGTTTCAAAGAGAATGCCAACGACTTTCTGATAAGTATTGAGTCCGCCCAAGCCAGCTGAATTCCACTCGAGAGAGCAGAATAGTACGAACCCTATGAGAATAAACCCGATCACAGTGGCTATTAGGAGAGACGAATGCAGGCTAGGAAGCAAGTGGAGGTACCCTACTTTTGTTGTATTCTTCAACAGGTATTTGGCCTCAGCCTTTTTGATTTTCTTCCCCAAAATCCATATCAGAAATCTCAAACACGATGGAAATAACGTATTTCCAAGAAGGATTTGGGGAATAAGAATCCACAGAAGACCTGAATCCTTGCTAAAAACTATCATGTTTTCATTTGTGGGTACAAAACCACAACTAGCAAAGGTTGAAACTATTGTAAAGACAGCAAAAGTTAATGCATCAATACCCTTGTTTCTTAGTATATCGTTTGCACTTGAAAAAAGGGATAGATACACTGAAACAGATGCAACACCTAATATTTGAATTACCAGAAGATAGCCTAAAACTACGAAACCCAAAAATTTGATTGAATTGTAGTTGAGAATCATGTTATAATATGGTGATGAGAAATAATTTTGAGGCTCAAACGGGTGTGCTCTGTAGTCGGAGACTGGATCTATACTTAACTGAATTTGATCAACAGAATCGTTGGGATCAACAGTAGTTGCTTTTCCTTCAGTTTTCCAGGTTGTTTTAATCTTGGACCTCTTTAAATGAAGTCCAACCATGGAAGTGAAAATTTCACCGCCTATGAACATCAAGGTGGTCATTACGATTAATTGTGCGTTGGAGAAAACTTCCATTTCGACTGTGGACATGCTTGAGACTGTGGTAGCAGACACAGATGTGAAAAACAAATCTATGTTCCTAGGCATAAACTCGGTTCTTGGCTTTAAAACCTTAAGAACCCAGAATCCTAGGAAGGATAGAAAGACAAAATAAAAAACCTCGATCCAAAATGGGTTTATGAGCTGAAGAAAATTGTGGTAAAAACAACTGATAACAAAACATGTTGATTGCCAAGAACAAGTAGAAAGATGCTGCAATTTCTTTCCATAACAAGAAAATTTGTACATCTTCAACTTATTTGAACAATAGTATTCTGTTTGTTAACAAAGCAACTTGGAAACTAAAGAGATTGAATGAATTTCCAATGATATATTGACATGAATGATTTACAAGTATATATATTGGCAAGGGGGATCAATCCTACTAATCTAGCAATATCAATCCCACTAATTTTGTCAATACAGTGGCAAATAGAATTAGCTAAATAAGGACACAACTATAATAGAATTATAATTAAAAAAAGAATAAAACTCTAATAATGCTCTGCTAATTTTGTGCTCTATCATGCCCCCGCAAGGGTAAGGGTCGGGGAAGGACATCTCCATTGCCCTCAGATACTATAAGATGCTTCATCTTTTTCTTTGAATAAACAATATTGCAGACTTCTTCGATGTTGAGAGTATCATAACTATATAAAATTATATCTCTAAAAGACATATATGAAGCAAGCAATGAACACAGTAAAATCAATCCCAAATTTTCTTCTTCATATTTGACCTCTAAGATTTCAAAATCAGCGACTATTTCTTTAAAAGTAGGTAGGTGATCCTCAAAACATATACATTCTATCATATGCTGAGAATATAGACATTGTTTCAAATACAATTTGCTAGTAAGACTTTTCGTCATGCATAATTGCTTCAATTTTAATCATAATGCAGCAGCTGACTTCTCTTTGAAAATGTCCTGAAATATATTTTTTGAAAGATGAAGATGTATTTGAGATGAGATCTTTCGATCCCTCTGTTGTTTCTCATCGATAGTCTAAATTGTGACATTTCTCAAATCCCAACAATGTATCGTTCAAATCCATTTGACCGAGTATTACTCGTATTTTTATCCGTCACAAAAAGAATCTTGTATTACGATCTAATAGCGTATTATTATACTTTATTATTGTCATAACGAAAAACCTGGATTTTCCTAAGAATTTCAAAACCAAAATCTCTAGATACCAGTTTTTTTGTGAAAATCGGAGATGATGCCAGATTAATCAAATACCAAATTATTATAGAAAATAAGAGATTATAGCCACAATATGAAGTAATTGATCAGAAGAATATAAGAACAAAATAATTTGTAGAGAATATAGATTTTATTATAATATGGAGAAATAATACAAAGATTTACATTTACAACTTTATCTAACTTCTTACTAAATCATAATGGAGGACAACTATATATAAGGAACAAATAGGGGACGTCCAAACCTTAAAAATAGAGTCGTAATTGAAGTAGAATGCAAGAAAACTTGTCAAATGCTAAAAATGGGCCTGAGTCGAATAACACAAATATATATAAGGAACAAATAGGGGACGTCCAAACCCCAAAAATAGAGCCGTAATTGAAGTAGAATGCAAGAAAACTTCTCAAATGCTAAAAATGGGTCTGAGTCGAATAACACTGCCGCTCGAGTAGGCAGCTAGCGCTAGGCTTGCGATGCCCTGTCTCTTGAGCGGTAGGCTAGTACCAAAGGGTAGGCTGTCCAAAATTGGGCAATATATAGAATTTGTGGTCCACTTTCGTTCCTTTTTCATGTCAAATTATTTTCCTGTTTCTCAATCATGGTTATCTAGAAAATTGAGAAATTAATTATTCCATTTCATTTGAATTCAATTATCCAAACAACACCCTGCTTATATGGAACCAATGACATTATATCAACGAGGTGAATAATCCAATACGTTGGGAAGTATACAAATCCGACGCCTCTACCAGCTATGCTCATAGGGAATAAACTAATAAAAAGGTCAACAAGATCATTCAAACAAAATTTTCACCATAAAATTAACTTTCATAACACCACGAGAGTCATAAACTAAAGAGAGAAGATAATAGAGTAAAGAGAGTCGATAGATATAATATGTACTTTATTGAGAATCAAAGTCTTAATATTAATAGATAATAATTAGGGCTGCATTGATATATTTTTTATTTATGTATAATAATTATTTTCTCCAAAAAATTTGCGGTCTACTTTCATTTTCGTATCAAATTTCTTAATCATTCTAATCCAGAAAAGAAATATTTTATTGCTTGTTTGTATCCCATTTTGGGAGAAGAAATAGAGTTTTGAATAATATTTTTTGGAGAATGTGTGGTTGAAAAGTAAAGTAATTTTATTGGTTTGTGTGTAGAATATTTTATTCAGTAAATATGTGGTGGAGATTGTTTTGCAAACAATGTTTGATAAAATGAATAACAAATATAGGCTAATTATTTGTTTATTTATTTATTTTTTTTACAAAAATGAACTTGGAATTTTTATTAATAGAGGGATGAACTACACTTTTGAATGAATTATTCTAAAAGCTTCCCTTGTTAGAGAAGGTCCTACAGGTGAATCTTTAAATATTGCATTTAACACGCCATACATGCAAGCAAGATTCATTTTTCGCATTAAAATAACGTTGAACCACAACGGTAGATCTTAAATTATCGAATACTATTTCCCAGGCCGTTGACTTCACTTTATTCTTTCACTAATCAAGAGAAGTATTCTATCTTCCAATAACTCTTTCATCATCAAACGCTTCAAATTTTGTAGCATAGCTCAACTTTACTTTCATAAACATGAGAAAGTAAAGATGGAAAGGAAAGCAAAGAGGGAATGAGTAAGGCGAAAATATATGAGGCCTATTGAGATTTAGGGTTCACCGTAATAAGTTGGCCAGTTCAACAGGCAAAGAGAATGAACGATAAACTACTATATTCTGAAAAGTTACTTAAAAAGTATCTTAGATCTTTGTCAAATCGTAGAAACTAACCCACTTCATTCCTGATACTGTAAATTTTCAATGTTTTCTAGTAAATCTTGGCCATAAATTCCAATTTTAATTTTCATGAGATATGTGTAAAATTGATTTGCAGAAGCCACATTACTTTCTTGTGTATTGAAGAAGATCGAGGGTAGAGCAGCCGGCAGCACTAGACAGGTGGTTTGGTGGTTTACGATGGAATCGCAGTAGTGGGCTGGTCGGAGATGGTGTTTTTTCTTTTCTTTAAGTTGTGTTTTATGATTATTATTATAGATATTTTCTATTTTTTTAAGAATGGACAATGGTGGAATAAAAATGCATTTTGAAGGTGCAACTGAAAAGGTGTTCTAAATGATACTTTTGTCAAGTTGGATGAAGGATTCAGACTTGACAGTTTTTTTCTAAAGATGATTTGATCAATATGCTTTTTGAATTGCGGAATATATGGAGGACAAGAATAATCTTTCAATCATCTATTCCTCCATGAATAAAATTATGAGAAAATTCCCCAAAAAAAAAAAAAAAAAAAAGGTCCACTTCTACAGTCATTTGCAAAAAATGTCCAAAATTTCTTCAATACCCATTTTACTATAATATAGATCGAAATGCCCTTATTAACAATTTTAAATTCCACAAAGAAGACAAAATTATTTATATAATTAAAAATTTTATTGAACAATAATAACTTGACACATAACATATACTGCTGATTTTAAAAAGTTCCATGTCAATCATGCATTAAATGCTTAATTCTCCCTATAAGTGAGTAAATAAAACATTTATGAAATGTTGAGAAATATATTTAAAATATCAAGAACATTATAAATTGTAGAGAACTATCATGTTCACAACGAAATTTCATTATAAACAAATAAAGTGCCGAGTCTCAAAATAATTTGGTTCAAATATCGATAACAACTTTTAAAATATCGAGAACGTCATGAAATGTCAAGAATAACAATTATTAAACACAACTTATCAACAAAAATAAAATTTCAAATAAAAAATTACCTTATACCAAGAATTTTGGAAGTCTAATTAATTGCAAATTTTGATGAGATTATATTTTTCGAAATAAAATTATATGATTTTCTTATGAATGGGAAGCATATAATTATTTTTTAATGTTAATGACTTTTGTATTTTATTTTTTTTCATTTTTCTCAAAATTATTATTAAACACAACTTATCAACAAAAATAAAATTTCAAATAAAAAATTACCTTATACCAAGAATTTTGGAAGTCTAATTAATTGCAAATTTTGATGAGATTATATTTTTCGAAATAAAATTATATAATTTTCTTATGAATGGGAAGCATATAATTATTTTTTAATGTTAATGACTTTTGTATTTTATTTTTTTCATTTTTCTCAAAATTATTGGTCAATACCTAATAGATAATAAAAGCAAATGAATCAATTAGATATTAATTAGTATTAATGTAGCTTCTCTTGGAAGCTACTTTTTCTTTTCGAAATTCGTGACAAATCGGACAAAAAAAAATTTGCTTCATTTTTCATGGAGGGCATAATAGACAATTTAGTACCAAATTTGGTCATTTTTGCAAGAGTTATTAAAATTAGACACTTTTCAATTGATAAATATAGAATTGGCCATTTTTGTAAATTCCCCTAAAATTATTATAAGATGGCATGATGTAGTAAGTTTCTTTTTTTTTTTGCAACCACCTCAACGTTAAATTTTGTTTAGTAAACAAACAATTAGTTATGGACTAAGTCTGACCTCCTAGCAACGCAAATAGACACTCGAGTATGTTAAGATTACAAGACCAATTTTGCCATCATGAAACCTAATGTAAAATGCGATGACATGCTTTAACAAACCTAAGGACTAGTGATTTGCAGTAGTTAATGATTTTGTATAAGTTTCTGTATCTTATTTTTCAACTTGTAATTGGACTTTATTAAACAAAATTGCGTAAAGATTATGCTTTCCATGGACCTCATAGAAGTAATCTATTTAATATGTAAAAGAATTTTTTGTCTTTTAACATTTGGTTAATTAAACATGGTGGGTTTGTATAATGCATTTTGGCACTCTTTAAAAGTTAGATGTGAAAAATGGCAAATTGGTGATCAGAAGTGACCGAACAGAAGACTCACACACCCTACCATAGAAATTCTTATGACAAGGATACCAAGAATCAAAAATTAATTGTAGGTGAAGGAGAATCATGCAAAAGAATCAAAGAGAAATGATGTGATAGATATATATATAATCTACTTATTTTTTAATTATAATTTGAGAACCAAATACTCTTAAAACACATGGACGTCATTCCCAAATTATAGAAGCAAGGGCCCATATGATCCACAATCTGCCCGACCAAAAGAAGAAATGCTTTGGAGCACCACTAATTTATGCGATAACGTTAATGGAGTTAAATGATATGTCTAACTAAATATAGAGATATAGTACCCATTTCATTACACTAGTCGATGAAAATAAAAGCCAGAAAATGAACTTCAAATCTTCTTGGGTAAAATTTGAAGACCACAAGTTGATAACGAACCCTTGAAATGGGGTGGTTTTGGTAGTGTCAAAAGACAGAAACTTTGAGAAATGGTCTAAAAGTTAAAATACAATGCAAAATTTCGGTAGAGTGAATAATAAATTGGTTTTAAAAAATCATAATAAAATTAAATCCAACATGTTGAAATGTGACCTAAATTTCGTTGGGTATTGGTGGTTTGGTTGAAGAGGTCTTGAAGGAGTATAAAGATGGATCGAGGAGAAAAAGTCGATGCATTTAAGCTCGTTGTTCACCCGTCTCCCACTCGAGAGCTCAAAGCTTGGCACTCGAATGCCAGAGGCACTGCTAGCTACCCCCAAGGGCACCACTCGAGCGCCAGTTTTATTTGGCCCAAGCTTGTTTCACGATTTTGATGAATTTTATGATGCCAATTGTATCTAAAACACTAATTAGGATTGTATATATAATTCACGACTTGTTGGCTCTTCATACTGTTAGAAGACAATAGATTTTGTTTGAGAGCATTAAATTTTGCTAACAATAATCCATTATTTTGATCTAGTGAATTTTTCTCATCTGCCCATAGTGTTTTTCAGTTTTGGATTTTCACGTAAAATCTTGTGTTCTTGTGTTTAGATTTATTTTCATATTGCCGTATTAACTCGCTATTCTCTAACAAATTGGTATTAGAGCGAGATTGATTTTTTTGCTATGGCAACGATGAAATGTGATATACCAATTTCTTTTGGATCGCAACACGAGGTTTTTCGCTATGACAGTTGAAGATGCAAGCTGTGTTCGAGCAGATGGATTTGAATGATGCCTTGTTAGGAATTCATAAAATATCTTCTACTTGGACGCAGGAGAAAAAGTAGCATAGAGATCGAAAGGTCATGTCACAAATTCTTCTACATCTTTCAAATTAGATTATTCAATATGTTCATAAGGAGAAAAGTGTTGTTGCGTTTTGGTTTGAACTGGAATAGCTGTGTATGACAAAAGTTTAACCAGTAAGTTACACTTGAAGCAGTGCTTGTATTCTACCGCATGTTTAGAGGTACATCTATTGAGGATCAGTTGACCATTTTAAAAGAAATTGTAGTTGATCTTGAGATTATGGAGGTTATATATGATAAGAAGTATCTTGCATTGATTTTGTTGTGTTCACTATCGTCTTCATATACGACTTTTAGGGATATCATTCTCCACAATCGTGATATCTCACTATTGATAAGATTTATGATACTTTACCATCAAAAGAGAAGAGAAGATGAAGCATCTTGTGTTGGATCGAAGGACTTAAGATAAGAATTTTGGTGGTAATATAAGGGTAGGTCGAAGTCTAAACATAGTGAAAAATTATGTTACTTTTGCAAAAAGAAAATGATATATTAGAGTTGGCTGTTACAAACAACAGAACAGGAATAGAATAGCTGCTGCAAAATCGAAGATAAAGCAACCTAAAGATATAGGAGAAGCTAGTATTATGTTGAGAGTTGGTACATTATATTCTATGACTTCATTTTTCATTTCCTTTTTACACAAGTACTTAGTTTACACGTTTAAGTCAGTATGCAATTTCAAAAATTTCATATTCAATTTTTTCGTATTGCTTCATTTTATTTTAATCAATCATTTCTATATCGTAATTATTCGAGATGTTGTAATTCAATATCCTTGCTTTCATTCATATATTGTGCGTCGTAAATTGTTGACAATTTTTTACTTTCGATTCAGCTTCTTTCCTTGTAACGGCATGACTTATCAAATCTCTTCATTTCGATATGTTAGGTGCCTACCTAAACATTTTTGGATTTTTTCAAAATTATGTCTATATATACTCACCAGGAGTATATATCCCCTAAAAGTGATTACCTTTTTTTTTGCTCATCTTTTGGTATTTTTGTCTTTCAATAAAATGTCATCACACTTTAGGCGTTCACAAATTTACTAAGTATATATACAAATAATAAATTATCCTTTTAGAATACCATCTGAGTTGGAGCATTTAAAGCTAATATATGAGAATAATTTCGTTGATCAATAATTGTAACTAAATAAATTATCTTTCAAACTTTGATTCGAATTAAAAAAAATAAGAAATATAATATTTATAATCACTTTGCATATCTTTTGGTGTGTTGTTTATTGAATATTATAAAGTCGTTCAAATTAAGATACCATATTTATTTAGTGGTCCAAAAAATTCGGCAATAGGCAAAGAGAATGAATGGGAATTTGACCTGGAGTCCAGTCTGTTAATTAACAATAACCCACTTCGGCCATGATAATGTAAATTTTGTGTACTGAAGAAGATTGAGGGTTGGCCCGCCAGCGGCACTAGACATCGGGGTGGTGGGCTGGTGGGATAGGTTTTTATTTTTTTTTGTAAAAACATTTTTATTTAGTCACATCAGACTCAAGAATAAAAACGTATGTTGAAGGTGCAGCTAAAAAGGTGTTCTAAATGATAATTGTACCACACTACATCTGAAACAGCAATACAGCATTATCCATGATAGGATGAAGAGCTCAGACTTGACAGTTTTTTTTTTTTTGGCAACCACCTCAACATTAAAATTCCTCATTATTAATACAAAACCATTAGTTGAGGGTAAATTTGACCTCCTACTGATGCAAATAAAGGCTCGAATAAGTTAAAATCACACGATCCATTTTACTATCACGAGAACAAATGTAAAATGTGACAAAGAGCTTTAAAAAACCTAAGGACGACTCATATATAGCAGTTAATGATTTTGTACAAGTTACTGTAACTTATTTTTCAATTTATAATTGGACTTTATTAAACAAATTTGAGTAAATATTATGCTCTCAGTGGACCTCAAAGAAGTAATTTGTTTAATATGCAAAAAATAAATAAATAAATAAAATTTGTCTTTTAAGATTGAGTTAAATAAACTTGGTGGTTTTGGCTGATGCATTTTGCTCTCTTATCACTTTCATATAATATTTTAATTTGAAGGTCAAGAAGAAGCAATATGACATTACTTTAATTTTGTTCGATGCTATAATGCTTTAATGCTATTCTAATAATTCATAATAAATGCATATATGTTTCCTATTAGAATCTGTATTGTGACCACATTTCAATTACAATCACGCTACATCTAGCATTATTGTTTCAATTATCGGGGCCACGTTTACACTCTGCATGCATGTGACAATGATATGACAATGAAAGCTTATCACTTTAATTTAATAATATGATTGTATGATTATGAATAGAGAAGTGCTACTCTTACCGGGGGTTATGAATACTAGAAGGATACACATAAATATTAAACTATTAAAAAAATGTGGGCCGCCCACTATTGTGAGGGGCCGGTCGTGGGGGTTCGGTAAGAGTAGAAAAACTCTTATGAATATACTAGAAGGATATACTTAAATATTAAACTATTTAAACTATTTGAGAATGTGTACATGTATATCTTTAAATACTGCATTAAACGTGTCCTTCACTTGCAAACGTGATTATTTTTTCATTAAAGTTTGACAAATGCACAATTATAATAGTATCTCTGAAACCATGTTGAACAACAATAGTAAATCTTAAATTTTCGAATACTATTTCCGAGGCCATTGGATTTCACTTTCTTCTTCGGATCATGAAGAGCATTTTTCACAGTTTCAATAACTTTTACATCATCAAACACTTCAATTGTTGCTGCACATCCCAACCTACTTACATAAACGTGAGAAAGTAAATATGGAAAGGAAAGCAAAGTGGCAAACCTGGAAGGGGAGAATATACGTAGTGGTGTCAATCGAGTCGAGCGGCTCGTTGGCTCGTGAAAAAATGAGCCACGAGCCGCAAGTGAGCTTGATGAGCTGAGCAAGGCTCGTCGAGCTTGTGAGCGGCTCGTGGGCTAGTGAAAAATTTTAAGAAAACTTAAAAAAAAAAAAAAAATTCAAAAAGCTGTGGGCCGAGCCGAGCTCGCCCACGAGCAAACGAGCCACGAGTCGGCTCGGCTCGTGAGCTCGTGGGTTTAAGGGCCGAGCCGAGCAACTACACTGCGTGAGCGTTGTGTTGCTGAATAGAATTTCCGTTTGGGAGTGCTTGTACGCTCCAAATAAGACGCCTATGCATTGATTTTCTACTTATTTTCCTTAGTTTTTTGTCTTGTTTCTTTACTTTAGCACCATTTTTCACCACCTCACCAACCTATAAAACAATACTAACAAATACATCAAAAGAGTTTTATACTCATAAGATTTAGTCAACAATCAAGTTAAAATTGTATGAAATTCGTGAGTATTTAATGAGAACTAATGTAAAATGTGACGAAAGGGTAGTGACATGTCGTATTTAATGATTTTTTGTAACTTATATTTTCCAATTTATATTTGACTTTTGTAAACAAATTCGTGTAAAGATTAGTCTTTCCGTGGACCTCAAAGAATTAACTTATTTCATATGCAAAGTAGTTTTTTGTCTTTTAACATTTGGTTAATTAAACTTGGTGGGCTTGGCTGACACATTCTGCACTCTTGATCACTATCATATGATCGTATATGCATTACTGCTTATTAATATTTTAATTTGGAGGCCATAAAGAAGCATTATCACTTTTTTTTCCTTTGATCTATAATGCTTAAATACTATTCTAATAATTAATAAATAAATGCTATATGTTTCCTATAAAAATCTGTAGTGGTAATTCTTCGGGGCCACATTTCCACTCTACACGGACGTTGCAATTCCATGTTAATGATCAATGCGCCTTTCACTTCAATTAAATAATATGATAGTACGATTATGAAAAATACATTTTGTTCTAGATTGGGTTACAATCCCAAGAATTAAGGGGTATTGATATCTTGACTTTCCAGAGATGGATAGTAATTTTTAAAGATTTAACGTAACATGATTATAATTATACTATACTAAAACCATAACTATCAGACCCAATCTAGATATTGGTTTCGCTCATCCACTAATTACTCATTCATTAATTTAATCGGTGAGTTATTGATCGAGCTTGTATGTATTAAGACTTTGGGTTTAATGAATTTAATTTTTTTCATATGAATTTAATGGATTTGATATATTATTAAAATTTAAGATTGCCTATTAAAATGTCAATATTGTTAAGCAAAATAGTTCAAACATTTATATCACAATTATTAACGGCTTCAAAATCACAACGCAAGAGCCAAACTTTTACTTATCCAATGCAAAACAGGTGTGTGTACGCGTGAAGAATCAAGTATCGTCGTACATTCACAAGTTGGTTCAATTCCTAACCCTTAATGGTCAATTATTTCATTTCTTCGCTCGTGAAATTTACACACCTCCAAACTTGTTTTCTTTCATTCTATCACCATAGTGTAATTTTAAAGTTCGTTTTCACTTATCAATTCCTTACATCACTCTAATTTGGTTTCGTTCAACCGACAACGTCAACAATTTATTCATGTGATGATTCTCCCAATTTATGAGTGCTTCAACAAACTAATTTATATTACGTGATTCAAACCCATTAGTTATCTTGGCCCCCAATAATGAATTCTTACTTGAACACTTACATAAAAATTTTCCCCTTTTGATGTTTTATTTTCAGCTCAAGATTGACATCACCCATTTTTCTCTTATTGACCTTTATAACGAGTTTTTAGTCTCCAATTCTCCGAATTTGAATACCAAAGGGTACCAAGTTTCAAGATATCCCTACAGACTTACTAACTTGAGTAAAAAAAGTGTCGGCGTGAGGCATAAGCTCAATAAGTACAATACTTATTTTTTATAAAAGAAAAAGAAAATTTGCAGGGGTTAGATCCATAGCATTTGGTCATTACCCAACTTATATTAGAAAGCGAAAGACACTCCACACAAATCTTTTTCATGTACACGGAATTACTACAATCTTAAATCATTTTTACCGGTTAGAATGCCTCAAAGGATTAAACATTTAAGTTATCTATTTAACCTATGCATATGAATCTTCATGTTCATGTACGATGCTATACTTAATTATCTTACATAAATATAATCATACTTCACATGGATAATAGAAAACTAAACTCAAGCACATGATTCATCCACAATTTATAAACTAATATATGCTTTCAAATATATTCATCCTAGTAGACAAAGTTATCTAAATCACACAAGCACATAAATACAAAAATACTAAACAATTGACAAAATCAATTAACAACTGATGATTGACCCTTACCCTCCAAATTTAAAATACACATTGTTCCTGTTAGATTTGAGTTGTTTTATGTTATTGGCGAATTTTGTGAACAAAATGAATTAATTGTATAGGTTGTAAAAGTTC
>CAIGRN010086530.1:0-18454 GCA_903798345.1 Fraxinus anomala | reverse complement strand
TTGAGACAAAGTATCGAAAAAGTTTTAAAAACCAATTTACCCCCCTCTTGGTTCCAATATAATAACAAGAAATGAAGTCATTCGAAAATTAACAAGGTTCCTATAACCATTCAAACCCTGGTTAACAGAATTCATATCATAGTAGAAAAGTTTAAAAGTGTGTTTTTATTACCAAATGTATAAACTATTGAGTTTTGCCAGAAACAATTTTTATTTTACCACAAGTAGATAGACCCCGTCATCAACTCACATAAAAACTTACAAACATCCCATCAAAACAATCAATTTACAAATGCCAATTACTTAAAACAATGTTGGGTTATTTCCTCTTACGAGGAGGAAAAGCCCATATTTAGGGTTTTACATTATAGCCCAAAACCCATTAGACTGTTAACACTAATGATGATTATAAATATAAGAAGATTAGAGAAAATAAGAGTCCAATCCGTTTTGAGAAAAACAGTTTTTTTTCTCTGTATCCAGATTTCAGCAAAGCTTCGATCCCGAGTCGTTCGTGGTCTTACCGAGCTGAAATTTGGAGGAGACGTTTACAAGACACTGAACCACAATCTCAACTGTGGAGATCGGATTTTGAGTTCGGAAACATTGGTTAATATGCGTGAACAGTAACCAGATTTGTTGGTATATTTTCCCTATTTCGTGTTTTTTCCAAGATCTTTGTTATTGCGAAGAAATATATGTTGTAGCTTCTAGTAGTGATTAGAGAAGACTTTGTGTACCCATTATTTGATTGATAGTGGAGGTTTTGACTGGATTGTGTTCTGTGGTTTTTATTCCTCACATTGGGGAAGTTTTTCCACGTAAAATAATTGTGAATGTTCTTGTGGTTTGTTATGATTGATTTTTTTTGGAATATTTTCATGATATAGATTTATTAGGATTTTACACTTTTACTTATTTGCTTTTGGAAGAAGAAATAGGGAATGTCCAAACCCTTATGTCAAAAACAGAGTCCAAAACGGAAAAAAAGGAGACAACAACAGCACAGGGAAGCAGAATAAGTGGCGTCGTTACGTCACTCTTCGGGCGCTATAGTGCCACTGCCGATGTCGCAGCACTAGGGGCCAACCTTGCTGTTGAAATGTACAGTTGCCAATGCCTAGGTGCCTCGTCTCTGACTTAAACTCATTTCAATGAGGTTTTTTTTAATTCCAAAGTTTTCTTCAAGTTCAATACAAATTATTACTCCCAATGGGCTTCCAAGTAGACTTCAATTAGAATTTGTCAAGTAAATTTGAATAGAATTTTACAATTGCATTCCAAATAGGATTCTAATTAATGACAGTTTAATTAGAACTCTCAATTATTTTAAACAAATAATTTGGGTCATACTCAAATTCTAACAATTTTCACCTTGATACGAATTTCACTATAATGAACAAAAATTCTCCACATGGAGACAAATTCCACTGCGAGGAATAAACTTAAACTCTTCGATGAAAAACAAAAACGAACTTCTCTATCAACAATTTCAATTGAAAATATTCTCCACTTCTACTACCAAACTAGGGGTAAAAGTGATCTAATGACTACAAAATAAAGCTGAAACAAACCTTGTAACAGAATCACAACTAAATACATTAAAAGAAGGATATTAGGTAGAACCAACACCCCTTAACCGCATTCAAACCATCAATAAAATCAGCAGAATTGCACATATGTGGAATTTTATAGCAAAACATTGCTCTATTTCTAACAATTGAATACAATGACATCGTCAATAATGGTGATAAGATGGATTTACCCATATCTTCAAAATTCAGCTAAGATGTATTCTTAAAAGAAGACCCTAAATTAAACTACAATGATACAGAAACCAACTCCAAATCCATCTGAGTTTTTAAAATATGTTAATTACTCGAAGATTATATATCACTATGCAAGATATATAAATGAGATTTTCTATGTCCCATTAGCATAACATGAGCTCCTTTGTTAACATGAAGAACTCCACATTCAATAGTGTACTTGTATCATTTTGAATCAAGAGTATTTAAGGAGTTTTCACTGCATCAAATGTTCTAAACGTCTCATCAAACATCTTTATTCTAACTCGACTAATACCAGTTATCCAACAAGGTGTGTTATTACCAGTCATCACAATAACTTTTGTCACTTGTTGACAACAATTCCCGATTAAGTGACATATGAAAAGTGTAAGCTGTATTCAAAATTTAAACCTCACTGGATTTGGAGTTGTAATCAGACAAGAGTAGAAGCTCTCCATCAATGCCAGGATTTTCTATAATACTTACTTCTCCTGAAGTTTTTAATTGTTGATTTGTAGTTGACTTTAATTTATTTTGCAACTTATAACAATCGTTTACTAAGTGCCTCTTTTTTTGTTGCAATAATTACAAAATTTGAAATTAGATTTTGACTTACCCCTTGAACGACCACCATGAACAATGAGACCATCTTCACGATCCCCAAATGCTACAAGATATTTCATCTTCATTTTTTAATATAGAGCATCATAGACTTCTTCGATAGTGAAAGTATCACGACTATATAGTATCATGTCTCAAAAAAATGTATGAGGTAAGCAATGAATACAACAAAATCAATCACAATTCTTTTTCGTCATATTTGATCTCCAAGGTCTCCAAATCAGCGACGATTTCTTTAAAAGCAGTTAGGTGATTCTCAAGAGATGTACATCCTATTGTACGATGAGAATATATACATTGCTTCAGATGCAATTTGCTTGTAAGATTCTTTGTTATGCATAATTGGTCAAATTTTAACCATAACACAGCGGCAGACTTATTTTTCAAAATGTTCTGAAGAATATTATTGGAAAGATGAAGATGTATTTGAGATAAGGCATTTCGATTCCTCTATTGTTTCTCCTATATAGTCCAAGTTGTGGGCATCTTATCAAATCTCAACAATGAGTCGTCCAAATTCATCCGAGCGAGTATTGCTCGCATCTTCACTTGCAACAAAGAGAATCTTGTATTGTGATATAATAGCAGAATATCATACTTCATTGTTATCATTACAAAAAACCTTGATCTTCCCAAGAATTTTAACATCAAAAGTTCTGATACCAATTGTTATGAAAACGGAAATGTTCTAATACCAGTTTGTTGTGAAAAGATAAGAGATTAATCTGCAATATAAAGTAATTGATCACAAGAACAATATAACTTGTAGAGAATAGAGATTTTATTATAATATGAAGAAATAATACAAAGATTATATGTTTACAATTTGTTAACTTCTTCTAAATCATAACAAAGAACCAACTATATATAGGGAACAAATAGGAGGACATCAAAACCCTTATAATAGAGTTGTAGATGAAGTAAAATGATAAAACAAAGTTCAAAACGGAAAATGAGATAAAAAAGCGCAGGAAAGCAGAACAGGTGGTGTTGTGGCGCCACTGTCAACGTCGCAACTTCGGTTTACAGCTGTCGGCGTTTAGGCATCTTGTCTCCGATCCTAACTCCTTTCAATTGGCGCTGTAATGCCTGTTTATAGTTGCGGCACCTAGGCATCTTATCTCCGACCTAAACTCATTTCAATGATATTTTCTTCATTCCAAAACCTATTTCAAATTCAACACAAATTCTTACTTTCAGTGGGCTTCCAAATAAAATTTCAATTATAATTTGCCGGGGTAAACTTGAATAGGATTTCACAACTGCATTCTAAATAGGATTCTAATTAATATGCACTTATGCACTTTAATTAGAACTCTCAATTATCTTCAACAAAAAAAATTCGAGTCACACTCAAATTCTAACTTTTTTTTTTTTCAGATGACGACTAAAAAGCCGTCAATGGTGAAAAAATTATATTAAAAAATTGTGTACAGAAGATTTGGGTTTGAGATTCTACTCAGAGAGATTTTTTTGGAAGCATGAAGAAACGATCAGGTGAAAAAGAGCGTGCGATTGTAACACTTACCTGTGTTACCAATCAATTAAAAGAATTTATTGCAAACCTTTTCCCATATTTGACAAATTTATCTGTAAAGTATTAACGAGGTTACATGTCTGTAACAACATCTTTGGTCTTGTTAGCAACTTTAGAGCATTTTTAAGAGTCACTCTATTTTTAAATAGCATATTCTATCATTTGGAGATCATTTATAAATTTAGAGAATTGAAATTTTGAATTACTCCAACAAACTCTTTATATTTAATACTTAATTTTACTACTCCAAAAAAATATTTATTTTTTTGTTTACTTTTATTTTAACTAGCTTTTTTTAGATTATTTTATTGTTTTTCTAAATTGAAAATTGAAACACTTTGAATGCATTTAATTATAGAGAGTGGGCCGCTCTACAAATTTGGAGAGCGAAACACACTTTTTAAATTAAAATGTTAGTATCTTACAACATGATTTTAAATGTTGACTTTTTAAAATAGAGAGTATCTTATGTTTAAAGAGTCTCTTTGAGATGTTCTTATAATCTAAACATAGTTTACTTTTTTAAGAGGGTGTTTGGCTACTTTTTATTTTAATTTTTAACTCCAAACTCCAAAGATATTTAATTAATTTAATCTTTTTTCATACTACTTAAAAAAACTTGTGTGACATTTATATTTCTTTTACAAGCAGAGACACATAGATTCTAGTTTACAGTTCGTAGTGGTAGAATTTTTTAGTTTGGAAAAAACTTGTTGTACTCCATGTGTTAATTATGTAAAAAATTTGGTAAAATTTTATGTACATGTAGCATCTCTCCTTTAGTTTTATCTATTCCTTTGAAAAGAAAAATAGACTTTTTAGTTTTTAAAGATAACTTACGGAATTGGTTAGGATGTAACAAAGACTCGTCATTTTCGAAATTTAGAGGGCACATACCACATTTGGTAAGTTAGAGACAATGTCACACTAATCAAAAATTGGGAATCCCAAGGAGATATAGAGAGAAGCTCCAACTTTAGTGAAAGAAATACTCTTGAAAGAGATGCTCTCTCTTGTAATATAGGATTTATCTTGGAAAGCAGGAGTTCTCTTGAAAGGCAAGGTGTAATATGAGTTTGACTCGCTCGGTAATTTGACAGTTCAGTTGGGAGGGCTCTTGGACCCTGACCAGTTTAGGGCACATCCCGCGATTTACTTGGTCTGTGTGATGAGGGGTCGGATCGCAGATCCCAGGATTAATCGTCGAACGTAAAATGCTTTGCTAGGAGTACATAATCCCTTTATGTACATAAATTTTGTACAACAAAAATTATCCTTTGTAACAACTGTTCAGAGTCAAATAAGTTATATTTGAAGACTTACAAGTTTCTTTAAGGTGCAAAGTTCGGCCAGTATAACCAGGCAGGTTCATGAGAGATTCAAGTACCGTCTTTGATGATTTTCAAGTTTATTGTAGGGTGAAAACTGGCCAGAATGGTTTAGCAATGGCCTTGGAAGTTTCAAGTTCTCCATCTCCTCTTGGAAGATTTGAAAATGGTAAGTGGTCATATGCAATGCCCCTGCAGTTTTATGCATAGTTCTGCCCAATTTCTTGGTGCTTCTTGTTGGTGATATTCGAATTTAGCCTCAGAACTTGGGGCTCTTTCGACTTTGTCACAACTTCTTGGTGAATTCGGCCAGTGAAGTGTATTGCTTTCGAGCATAGTTTTGCCCAGATTCTTGGGTTTCTCCCGGGTGAGATTTGACTTCAGTTTCAAACCTTTGAGCTGTGACGACTTAGGGTACAGATTCAGCTGAGTTTCGGCCACTTCACTACATTCGTCAGTGTTGTTCTAGAACCAGGTTGCTGGATTTTTTTGGTTGTTTATCCGGCGTGGTCCATTCACCCAGTGTTTTTGGTGGTTCATCCGGCCAGCATAATGTTGGTTTTGTTCTTCAAAACTTCAACTTGTTCTCGGTTTATTGATATAGTTTAGCAAGTTTTAATATGTTCTTGTTGTGAAACCAATCATCAGATTGAGATATTAAAGTTATATGGTACAATAATAAAGTATTTGATCAAACAATAAAATAAAGACAAGAAATATGACAGAAAAATTAAGAGATTTTATTGACTCAAGAATAATGGAGAAAAGATGAAATTACAATGGATCCTATAATTCTAGTAATCTATTTTCTCTTACTTATAAAATTGTATAGAAGAACCTAATATTTATAGGGAACATATAGTGGACGTCGAAACTCTCTTAGTAGAGTTGTTGATAAAATAGAATGTCAAAACACCGAGTCCAAAACGAAGTGGGAATGAAAAATGTGAAAAAAAGGGGAAATAGGTGAGATTGGCACCACGGCACCACATTTGGGCGCCCCGACGCCCGGTGTTCTGTTCGGATTTTTTTTTTTAAATGTTTTCTCTATCCCAAACTCTTCTTTAAGTCTAATACCAATTTTTAACTCCTAATGATTTTCTAAAATAGAACTTCAACTTGGCATAGGACTCCAATAGCATTCCAAAATTGAATTCTTTTTAACGTGCATTTCAATTAGAATTCTTCAATACTTCAAACAAGAAATTCAGGTAATACTTAAATTCTTAACAATCTTCACCTTGATACGAATTCCACTAAGGAATGAACTGACTTCTTCAACAATAATCCAAAAATTAATTGCTCCAACAAAACATAATACTCCACATCTTCCAATGAATCCATGCACTACTCTTATAGAATTATCTCAGATTCCCAAAAANACAATAATTCAAAAATTAATTGCTCCAACAAAACATAATACTCCACATCTTCCAATGAATCCATGCACTACTCTTGTAGAATTATCTCAGATTCCCAAAAATCATAATAATTTTATAATTTACCAGAATGGGCTCTAACACACCCCAAAGCAAATCAAGCCCAAAAGCTTTTAAAGAATGGCCCATTGCTAAATTGTATACATTCTACTCCATTTAAAGCATGCTCAACAAAATCAGCATCCACATACCTTTTTCCACTGGGTCCAATCCTATCAATTGAATATAATGGTACCGCAAGTGATGGTGGCAAAGCGGCATTATCTATATCTCCTAAACTCAATTGAGTAGTATTTTTCAAATCCGACCCTTTACGAGTTCCTAAAGGTATTGTACCAAACTGAATGTCCATAACGATACTGAACCTGTGTTGATTGATTCTTCTAAATTCTGTACGACCATGCAAATGTATAACTGAGACATTTTATGTCCCTCCAATACAACACGGGCACCCATACAAACCTTCAAATCTCCACCTTCACCAAAGAACTCAGAGACTTTTGATTCAAGAATAGACAACGAGACGAGATTCTTCTTCAAATTCGAAATATGTGGAGTGTGGCCAAGTGCTCTAATTTCAATCTAACCGTACAAATTCCAACAACCTAACAAAGTACATTGTTTCTCATAACCACGACACATTTGGAAACAGTTTCATATGTAGCAAACAAGTCTTTATTAGGACATATATGAAACACACACGCTGAATTAAGAATACAATCATCTTCCAGTTTAGATTCAATGCCAGAAATAACTAAGAGATCTCCATCAATGTTTTCCACGATGTCTATTTCACTTGAAGTATCTGATTGTTTCCCATATCGACTTGCAGCAAACATTTCTTTATTCTGCAATTTGTAGCAATCCTTCTTCATGTGCCCCTTTTTTCTTGCAGTAGTTACAAATCGACTACTGAACTTAGACTTCGATCTGCCCTTCCAAAACTATCGTGAGCAACCAGGCCTTCTCCATCTCTGGTCTTAGAAACTAGATGCTTCATCTTCTCTTTTGAATACAAAACATCATACACCTCCTCTATGGTGAGAGTATTACGACTATACAAGATCGTGTCTCTAAATGAAGAAAACGAAGCGGACAACGAACACAATAGGATCAAAGTCAAATCTTTTTCGTCATACTCTATTTCCAAAGTTTCCAAATTAGCGACGATTTCTTTAAATACACTCAGGTGATCTTCCAACGATCCTCTTTCTGGCATTCGATGAGAGTATAAACATTGCTGTGGTTCAACTTGCTTGTCAGATTTTTAGTCATGCACAATTGTTCTAACTTCAACCATAAAGTAGCTGCTGAATTCTCTTTCAAAACGCCCTGAAGAATGGTATTCGATATATGAAGATGAATGTGAGAAACTGTCGAATTCTCTTTCCCAGCAACGCATCATCCAAATCCAGCTCTACAAGTACTTGTCGCATCTTAACCTGCCATAGTAAAAATCTAGTGCTCCGATCCAAAAGTGAAATATTATACTTCATGGAAACCATCACGATCAAAAAATCTAGAACAAATCAAACCATACGTTCTTACGAAATTGCTGAACCTAGGCTCTGATACCACTTGATGTAAAACAAATAAAATATCATAATCCCTCTAATATGACTTGTTGTGAAACCAATCACCGGATTGAGATGTTCAAGTTATATGACACAATAATAAAGTATTTGATCAAAGAAAAGAATAATAAAGACAAGAAATATAGCAGATGAATTAAGAGATTTTATTGACTCAAGAATAATGGAGAAGAGAGAAAATTATAATAAATCATATAATTGTAGTAATCTATTTTTTCATACTTATAAAATTGTATAGAAGAGCCTAATATTTATAGGGAATATGTAGGGAACGTCCAAACCCTCTTAATAAAGTTATTGAAGAAGTAGGATGCCAAAACACCGAGTCCAAAACGAAATAGGAATGAAATATGCGGAAAAATGGGAAACAAATGAGGTGGGTGCTACGGCGCTGGATGTTCTGTCCAATTTGTTTTTTTTTTTAAATTATTTTCTCCTTCCAAACTCTTCTTCAAATGCAATACCAATTTCCAACTCCCAATGAATTTTCAAAATAGAACTTCAACTTGATATATGACTCCAATAACATTCCAAACTTGAATTCTTCTTGACGTGAACTTCAATTAGAATTCTTCAATATTTCAAAAAAGAAATTCGAGTCACACCCAAATTATTAACCGTTTTCAAAGTTCCAAATTTTGTCTAGCTATTTATTACCTATTTCTATTTGGGCAATTAATTCAAATTTCTCTTTCCCCAATTGAAAATTCGATTGACCATGCAGTAGTAAAACAATACCCCCAGCTTTTGCAGTTATGGCTTTCCCGATTTAGCCCATATTTGATACACATTATTTCAAAATTCATTTTCAACCATACATTATTCAATAAAATAATATTTTTCAATCACATTAATAATTTTTTCTTACTTTTTAATCACATAGTTTCCATCATATCACTATTTAAAATACATTATTTCCTCAATAATATCCATCAAACACACCCTTAGCAAACAATTCAAAAATTCTTTGTACTTGATTGGCCAAAAATTCAAAATATTTCCCATACAATGAATTGCCTTTGTTTAGTGCCCCATCTTTATACACTGGCATATTAAATATTGAGAAATACTATTGGTACATAGCATTTTCCATAATGCTTTACATAAGGGTCACATGAAAACCCCCTATTGGAGGGGCGCTCAGATAGGGGGCCTCCATTTGGCCCTTATGTGAACCATTATATCACTTGTTATGTACCTATATCATTTTCCATATTAAATATTTCACAAATTTCCCTGCTAGAATTAAAGCTGCATACTCTGCCCAATCGGTGGTTCCAGCACTGTGTTATCAAAATCAGACTTTGAGTCGTAAGTTTTATCCAGCTTGACCAACAGCCTACCCGCCTGGGAGTATCAGATTTTGTTCGTTTACCACCTTCATCATTTGGTAATCTCGTATTCAGCTATGCAGATTTTATAAAATCTGTCAATATTCAAGTTTATCTTCGAAGAGTCCAAGTTCCTTGAAGCTGTGTATTTAGGCCAGCATGGATTTGAATCGTCCTTGAAAGATTCAATCAACAATTTGGCACTTTGTGTAGTTGATGGACCGAAGTTGTAATGTTTAGATTCATGCTCCGTCTTTTGGGTCATTGAACATTATAATGTCTTATTCGGTATGTTCGGGGAGTTGTACTCAAAATTTTGATCAATACAATTTATTTACCCGATAAATTAAAATAAAAAATAAAAATTGGGGATCCCAACTGGAATTTACCCATAAATCTATAAGTGAGGCGAGTTCGTAAAAAATCCAACAAATTAAGAAAAGAAGAAAAAAGTGTTTAGCATGGCCGAGGAGACCAAAACGGACAACAGAGAATGCATGGCTGAGGTTGCGTCTCCATCCACTGCAGGCAATCCATTTCTGACCGTTGGATCTCACTTCTCTTAATTTCTAGATCATTTTCTCTGTTCCATTCATCAAGGAAAATGAGAGAATAAAACATTGTTCAAAAGGCTCAATATAGTCGCACTTTTCCGTTTTTTACACCTAAGTTCACTTGAAAATCAATCTTTGTTTTTAATTTTGTTCTAGTATACTACAATTAATTTTGGTTTTCCAAATTTCAAGAAAGTTATATGAATTAGTTTTTAAAAATTAATTTCTAAAATAACTTTCGAAACAACTTTTAGAGGAAGTAGCTAGAACTTTTATAAAATTAATCAAATAGGCTCAAAAGCGACTTTTAACATCTCAAAAATTATACCAAACGAGCCTATAGAGTGAAGGAACGAACAATTCAACATATGCAAATGCAATACACAAAAAAAAAATGTTGAAAGATATCTCAAACTAAAATGTCAGCCTAATTACTGACATTTATGCTTGTGTCAAATGCTTTGGTGCCCAAAATTGATAGCGCCATAGGCGAAAAGAACAAAACTTCTACTCACATGAAATTAGAAATCAGTAGAGGCCCAAGAACTTCCACCAAAATGTCCCGACAACTCCCCAGATTACTGCATTAATCACGGCCATTATGAACCCAAACTTGAAGATATCCGGGAGATCTACATAACCAGCTGTTTCCAAAAGAGCAATGGCGCAAGTCAGTCAAAATTTTCAATAGAAAAAGAAAATGAAAAGAAGAAATGATGAGAAACAAACACTTTGCGACAAGAATACAGTATAAAGGAACAGGCGATAAAGAATATAACAGGAGCAGAAGAAATTTGGGAACAAGAATTTGTTGTACCTCCAAAGTACACGGCAGCTTGACCACTGCTGTAATGCGTCAAAGCGCCAAATAGGTTGGTATTATAAGCAAGAGCCAATGCTGCCAATACACCGGGAACTCCAGATGCCAAGTTCATTGCAAGAAAGGCAGAGTACAATGCTCCCACGTGGCCTGTTTGACTTGCAAATAAGTAGTGGATTAAAAAGTAAGCGGCCTGAAGAACAACAAATGCAGCTGGCCAGCTCAATGATAACGACTGAAGGGATTTGGCTACACAACCAGACATCCACCTCACAATGCCAAGATTTGTCAACTGCCCTGCCATTCCCACTAGAACTGCAAACCAAGCCAAAGTGTCCCATGCTGATTTTTCACTTAAACAGTCGTCCCAATTAAGCACTCCCAACAGCAAGAGTATTGACAAGCCGAGCATGGCAGCAACAACACTTGCAATACCAATGGCATCTCTGTTTACACATTATCAGCACATCAAATTTGAATGCTTCTTACATAATGTTAACCATTTTAAAGTGGTAAAAAACTAAAATATATGCATAGAAACATGTGTACATAATTATATAATACTGTCCGTATGGCCAGAACTGAACAAGAACATCAATATTACAAACTCCAAATGCAGATATGATATGTATATAGCTCTACACTTATCTTACTGTCATTCATTCACCTACTTTATCAAATAAACAAATGTTTATCAGTGCTTATTTGTAGAAGAATGAAACAAAAAATCATCAGCAATTCATTTTAAATGGATTTTAGCAAGAACCGAAGTATGAAAGGGTACCTACCCAAAAACCCACAAAGAAACTGCAAGAAGCATTGTACCAATCATCACCCATTCATTTCTTGTGACAGGGCCCATAAGGTCCAGTTTCTTTGCAGCCATAGCAGGGGCCTCTGGTGTATCTTTTGTTTCAGGGGGATAAAGTTTGTACAAGATGTATGGAGTAGCTATAAGGCAAGCAAAAGCAGGTAAACTAGCAGCCTTGAACCAAGAAACCCATGGGCTCGTAATTACTACCCCAAGTTCCTCAGCCAGCTTTAGGCACAGCAGGTTTTGAGCTGCTGCAGTTAGGAAAAGAGCACTAGAGTTACCAGCGGACTGTCAAGACGTCAAAAGAGCAACACATGAGTGAAAGAAGAACAAGATTTGTAGTAATATCAAATTATGTAATAGAAAGAATTCAATTTTGGAAACGACTAATTACTTTCAATAGAATCAAAATGCATTCTAACACAATTATTAACTACATCTCCAAGGAGAATACAATATAACTTATCAAAATATCACTCAATAAACTATAATCACAGAGACTTCAACAAGGCATAAACAACGATAGACGCAGTATATCTGAAAACCCATCTCATAGCACACAGAAATGTACAATTACCGGTACAACCCGAGATCAATATGTAATGTACTATAATCTACTTCAAAATTGTACACTTAATTTTGCAAACTATAATGGTACATTTAATGTACTATATTCACGAAGTGTAAGTCAAAAGGATAGCATAAAAGAAAATTTTAACACACAAATTTAAGAACAAACCTGAAATTGAGATTGTACTAAATAAGATCCAAGCTTCTTCTTTGATGGTTCCCCGGGATTACTCCCGGCAGAGAGCGACAATGACTTAATAATTGGCAAGAAAACCCCTCCGGCCCTGGCAGTAGTGCTCGGCATTGCCGGTGCAATCAACGCCTCACTCAAAGTCAATCCGTATGACAATCCCAGCGTACTCTTTCCCAACCATTTCACAAAATACATTGCTATCCGATCACCAAGACCAGTTTTCACGAACCCACGGGCGAAGAAGAATGAGATTACAATCAGCCAGATGACCTCATTGGTGAAGGCGCTGAAGGCAGTAGAAAAGGTGAGGGTTTTGGTTATAATTGAAGTGGTAAGGCCCAGAAAAGCCCAGGCGCCAACAGGGAGCGGGCTAAGAACAAGGCCTGCGATGGTGGAGAGGAAAATGGAGAGCAATTGCCACGCTTGTGGGGAGACTTCCGGGGGTTTAGGGACGACGAATCGAACTATAAGACCTATGGAAAGGGAGAGGATTAAAGGAATGATTTTTGCGCCTTGTGGTGGGGGATTTTGGGATTTTGAATCAATGGCTACTGGCGTATTTTCGGCAGATGAGGAGCTGCGGGGAATGAATTTCTGAGGATTTTGAATCGAGAATTTTATGGGATTAAAGGGATTGAAGTTGTGGGTAGTGGAGAGTGTAGTAGCGTGGCTCTTGAGGGAGGAGATGGGGCGGAGATTGGTGGCTGAAGGACGGTGGCGGAGGTGTGGGAAAGAGCGACGGCAGAAGCCGGCCGTGGTGGATGGAGAATACAGTGCCATACTCTCCATAATTGAACTCAAGATAGAATTCAGATCAAGTTTGCATCTGTATAAGTGTGAGAAAGATGGGCCCTTTGGAGTTTGGAGAGGCGGAAACTACAAAGACCACAGATAGGGACGTGAATGTTTTCTGTTTGTTCTGTTTCCACACTATAAATTGCACTCATCGTCCCCAACCTTTGGAATAATTAGCAAATGCATCCCTAACCTTTTCTTTTTTACTTGTTAACTTCCTAAAACTTTCGTTTTCAGTGTAAGTTCATTCCTGCACAATCGATAATAAAATCATTAAAGATGTAAATGTCGTTAACAAAAAATCTATGGACCTATTTGAGCCCTATTCTTTTTCGAAAATACATTTACGAATAGTGATTTGATAGAGAATGTGTAATTAAAAAATAATGAAAAGTTTTAGATTTACATATAATATTATTTTATTGAAAAATGTGTAATTGAAAATAATAAGAAAAATATATTTTGAAAATAATGAGAATGATCTATACAACTTGAGACGATATTTTGAAAAGTTTTCATGCAGCTACGCATTAGTAAAGCGAACGCAAGTGGATGTCTGAAAGTCAAATGTGAACTGAAAATTTTTAGAGCCCTGTTTCCTGAGAAATGTAAGTCTGAAACAGCAACTTGCATTGAATAAAGCCAAATGATAAAGGTTAGGAATGAGATGTGCAATTTATTCATTTTGATATGAGATGACATGGACGTAAATAATTTATTTGGAAGTGCCTCTCTCTTTCTAAATTATTTAAAACTATTTTATATGATGCAACTAAGTTAGTGCATAGATACTCACAAAACAAAAATTAGTATGACAGACACATCTTACGATAATGATTAATTTCTAAAAGTGGAAACACAAAGTACCAACGAAAGCATTCCCAAGTCAAAAGAATTGGGAGATTTTGATAAAATTTAATGAGATGTGATTGAAAAAATCATAAAAATTATGGATTACATGAATTATATAACTAATATTGTGAATTTTATGAAAAGTTGTGGATCCCGTATATAAATAATGTTGTGAATTTCATAAAATGTCGTGGATCCCTAAAACTAATTTTTGGGATACCATTCCAAGATGGTACTGCGTGACTCTTTTTACCCCTCTATCCTAAGTTGGTACTGCCCAGGGCTATGTCAAGTTTCGGCTCTATTCTACCTAGCCCTGGGCAGGGCCGGCTCGAGCTTTTTCTGAGCCGAGCCACGGTGGCCAGAGCTGGCAAGCCAAGCTGATGTCTACTCTCTATCTTGACATAACACAAACATAAGCCTATGCAAACTTGGGAATATACAAACCAAAAAGATAGATTTGGTTCACCAGTACAATCAATAACAGTAACCACCAGCACAGTTGTGGCTTCAATTGTATAAAATTGAAGCAAAATTCAATACTTTCCAGGTCTTCATATTCTCATACATTTGTTAGTTACATTCTCGTCACTATGAACCATCGGTTGTTGCAAAAGTTGGCGTACGATCCATGTCTCTACAGGAGGTCTATTATCGAGACAAATTCAAACAAAATTTGCAGCCAATTCCAGTGCTTATATCATATGCTTCACCCAGCTGGTCTCTTCTTGCCCGGTGCATAATCATCAAGATCATCACCCTTGTCATAAACATATGGTCGGGAGTAAGCTGTTTCATCCTCTCGAAGTAGAAATGGACGAGTGATTTTCATCTTGAACCTGGTGGAAGCTATGATTTTGTGAGCATATTCCTTTCTTTTTGGATGCATACTTCTTGCTGATTCCCTCTCGGCTCGTGTCATTCTGCATCTCGGATTTCAGAGATTTCGAGTGATTATTCGGATGATCCTCCCTCGTAAATGTGGATGTCAGATGCAGCAGCAATTATAATGATAAAATGGAAGTTCTATTTTATTACTGATTCAAAAGAAGAAACTACAGGTGCTGCTGAATCGATGCCTGATTTGCCACCCGCACCTACTACTGCCCGCCTAAAATACGAGCATCCTTAGCCAGGTAAAATGTTCATAGGAGATTGGTGGATTATTGAGTGTGCAGATCAATGGTTCCAATACACGACAAAAAACAATCGAAAAAATCTCTTCTTATGTGATTCTTATTCTTTGTGTCATCTCATCAATACAATATCAATACAAGAATACAAGAAAAAACATATTGAAGAAGAAGATCCAAAATTCACAATCAAGAATCAAGAATTACAATAAAAAATTAAGAAAAATGATTGAAACAATTAAATTGAAGAACTAGACAATCAAAATTATGGAGCAAGAAGTCAAAATCAAGGTCAAGAACTCAAGAGTCAATAATCAAGAACCGAAATTAAAATTCGGTATTAAAGAATCATTCCCAAATAATTAAGGTATATTCCGCATTATTAATTTTCTTGATAATTTGACATGGAAGATCTTGGTAATAAAATAATTAGGTTTTCTAGTTTTATAAAGTTTAAAGTTTCAGCAAGTGTTATTAGAGCCAACTCCGTATTAAATTATTAAGATTTAATGAAGAATTTTATGGTTGAAATTCATACATTAAATATTGGGATGTGAACTGCAAACCCTAGATGTCAAAATTTGGGTATTTTCAAATTTGACAATTTTTAGAACTTAATTGTTGAATTTAAGTATAATTATAATTGATTATTTTATGAAAAAAGTTATGTTAATTTAATACAAGAATACAAGAGAAAGCATATTGAAGAAGAAGATCCAAAATTCACAATCAAGAATCAAGAATTACAATAAAAAATTAAGAAAAATGATTGAAACAATTAAATTGAAGAACAAGACAGTCAAAATTATGGAGCAAGAAGTCAAAATCAAGGTCAAGAACTCAAGAGTCAATAATCAAGATCCGAAATTAAAATTCGGTATTAAAGAATCATTCCCAAATAATTAAGGTATATTCCGCATTATTAATTTTCTTGATAATTTGACATGGAAGATCTTAGTAATAAAATAATTAGGTTTTCTAGTTTTATAAAATTTAAAGTTTCAGCAAGTGTTATTAGAGCCAACTCCGTGTTAAATTATTAAGATTTAAGGAATAATTTTATGGTTGAAATTTATACATTAAATATTGGGATGTGAACTGCAAACCCTAGATGTCAAAATTTGGGTATTTTCAAATTTGACAATTTTTAGAACTTAATTGTTGAATTTAAGTATAATTATAATTGATTTTTTTATGAAAAAAGTTATGTTAATTATGGATGAAGATTCTACACGAAAATAAAAATAAAAATAAAACATAAACGATAGCAACCTGTTTTTCTGTGAGAAGGATTTCATGCAACCGCGTGATTTTTTCATGTGATTACAAGAAAATCAGATTTGTGACATTGTTGGGGAAAGGAAAACTGGAAACCCAATTTTTTTCCTTATAATATGCGCTTCAACTGCAGCGCCCAAAACCTGTTCCAATTTTGGATGTTGACCAATGCTGCAGCGTCGACTTTCGGGCATTGCAGCACCAAGTTGCTTTTTTAAATTTTTTTAAAGAATAATAATAATAATAATAATAATAATAATAATAAATAATAAATAAAAATAAGATATAAATGGGCAATCAATTTCAAATATTGGTACTTCATATTTATTTCAGATTACTAATTTTCTAAAAGAGAATAGTTGAAGCAATATGTTACCAAAGTAACCTCTTTTGCATAAATTAATTTAATTGGAATATTAGGAAAGTTGTGTGTACGTAATTCATGCGAATATTAACCAATCCAAAGAAAGGTTAATATTTGGCTGAATTATTTACACGCATGTGGTAATAAATATATGACAATTGTTAAGTTTTCCATTATATGAACATTGAGTCGATCCAAAGATAGACTTGATGTTTGATCGTTACTATACCAAGAGTGCTACTTAAAAGTTTTTATTTCTGTCCAAAAACTAAATATCAATATTTTGCTCGATCTCTTGTGATGGGGTTCATCATTATTTGAAATTATTGAATGTTCAATACGAATTCCTACGTGAATATGTTATTTAGGTTTAAGTTCTCTATTTGATTAATCCATCAACTTCTGCAATATCTACAACATCAATTTAATTCATGTACTTGAACCAATATTTAAGGGTTGGAAAGAAAACGTTTGTATCGTTCTTGACAACAAAAATCCAAACATTACGTTAAGGACTGAGCAATCCACTAGTTTTACGGATAAGAGTTTCACGAATTAAAAATGGGACTCGGATAAATGGGATCGCTTAAACCGCATGAGTCTGATGATCATGAAACGTGGAATTTCAGTAACATTTAGGGTGCTAATGTAACTATTGTCAAGGAATTTATTAAAGAAATTGACAAAAAAGCTTTCCAAGAAGCGATAAGGATGAAACTAGTACGCTTCCGACGAACTTGATTTTACTAAAGTATAAGGCTAAAGAAAATTTATGGGAGTACATCGTGGAAATATCTCATCTTACTTCAAAATCAAAGGCATTAAAGTTTGAGTTGTCAGATGATTTGTTCGTATATTTGGTTTTGATTTCTATTCTTGCACAATTCAATCAATTTGAGGTTAGTTCCAACTGTCAAAAGGAGAAGTGGACTCTTGATGATCTCGTTTCATATTGTGTGCAAAAAGAAGAAAGTCTAATGTAAGAGAGAACTAGAAATACTCACTTGGCAAATACTTATAAGAACAGTTAAAGGATAAGGAAGATGGATCCTATTCGGTTTAATAGAAACAGTGAAAGCCTAAAAAATCTAATAGTTACTTTTATGAAAAATTGGAATACATAAAGAGAAATTGTACTAAGTACCACACTTGGTGTGTAAGAAAAAGTACATTTCTCACTTTGATTTATTTTAAGGTTAATTTAGCGTCAATACTTAAACGGGTTAATTTCACAAAGGGTCACTGAAGTTACCTAAAAATCACAAAACGATCACTGAATTTTAAAACTTGTAAAAATGGTCACTGAAGTTTAGATTTCTCTCACAAGTCAATGAATTTTTAAATTTTTTGGGCGAGATTTGCGGCGGTTTTTCGACGACTTCCGACCACCAAGACTGTCGAATTTGGATACTGTTGGAAAACCCATAATGTCCTCTTCAATTA
>CAIGRN010086529.1:0-11791 GCA_903798345.1 Fraxinus anomala | reverse complement strand
TGGGGCCTGGATATGCAGCTTGGTTATTGTGCACAGGCAAGTAACCAACTGGAAATCAATTCTGTTTTGTCTGAGCTTCTTCCTTGAATACGTTGGATAAATATAATTTATATCACAGGGCGATCGGATGCTCAAAGTTGGTGTGGTTGATGCAGAGTTTATAGTTCATCTGGGTCTTCCTACACTTGGTGGTCTTTCAGATGAAAACAAGGCAAGTAAATGATGCATCCATTTTCCACCCCGACTCTAATTACCGGACCTACAAACTAATAGATTTCAAATGAGTACACGTGTTCAATAGTATGGAATGAATAGTTGAGCTTTGATTGATTCCGTACAATGGCTCAAGTCTTGTAACGTTTTCTTACTGATCTTGTACTTGAGAGCATGTTTTGTTAAGTTTAAAAGTCTACTTAAGAGTGCATGCATAAGTTTTGAAATAAATAATCTTTTATGCAAAGTTGAAAATAATAAAGTAATTCATTTTGACAGTAAGGTAAGAGTTACTTCCAAAATAAATGTAAGTTATCTAAAGATGGTTGGAAACTAAAAGTTAAGACGAGTAACTTTACTCACTTTTTTGCTTAGCCAAACATGCTCTAAGAGATCCTTTTGCAGCGCAAGTAGTTTTATAATTTTTTAGCTTTGCGAGGATTCTTTAATAATGCAGTAACTACCATGACATTTCCTTTATATTTTGCTTGGTTTTTATTATATAAAATTTAGATGTAAGCAGAATAATTGTTGAGTCTCCCACTTTAATCATCTTACCTTATGGACTTTTCATTCTTGTTTTGTTTGATTTGTGTAGTTGACTAATGAAACATTGGATCAATTTTCTCGATCAAAGAACTTGTCCGATTCAGAAGCATCGGTACGGTTTCTAGCTCAAATTCACCTTTTTCTGCCTCCTGCCAACATCAATCTCTGATTAAGAATTTATGTCCTGAATTTCAGGTAACTTCAGTTCTGTACAAATTTGACAATAGATCTGCGGTAAGTGTTCTGCTAACTTATTCGCTCTGTAGAAAAAAGATGAGATAAATTAGTCGAGCAAAATCTCTCTTCTGTCGTCATTCAATGCTTTTTGTAGGCTGTGCAACACGTATACGAACACACACATGCACACTTCTCGCATTCATATATTAAGCCCTTGTTTGGTTTAGTTAAGAATCATATTCAGTAGATTTTGATTAAAAATGGATAAATGTATGGTTGAAAAGTTGATAAAAATTGAGCGTCCCATGAAATGCGAAATTGAAAATGAGTTTTAAGGAAAAATGATTTTTGGAAAATAGGTGCCAAAATGGGGCTAAAGTGGGAATTTGTGGAGTTCACATTAGATTTATGTTGTGCTTTATCCGTCAAGTATTATCAGTTTCTGATTTCGTATTGCTCATTATTGCTCTTGTAATAGGAATTAGAGCTGAGTTCCTAACACTGGGCTTAATCATTTTTTTTGCCTTCGATAGTTCCCTTCTACACCTCTTAGATACACTTTTTGTACGTAGGTACGAAGACAATCCTATATTGAAATGAAGATTTTTAGGAATAGGTGGAATAAGGCCGTTAAGGAGGATACTTGTTGGGTCGATCTCTATCCTCAACCATCGGATCAAAAAATTCATTAGCGAAGTCGGCCTTCCAAGACCCCGTCAACTAAGGCGCTCAACTTGCATACTTGTACAGAAAAAAAGACGCGTAGACACAGCAAGTTATATATTCTTTTCTCACATCATGGAAATGAAGGAAAGCCAAACAGCATTCCTTTGTATAAACGATGGTGTAAATGTGTGGCTGAATCCAGAAGGTGACAGTTACAGTAATTTTTAGGCTTTGTAATTATTAATTATTATTATTCTTTTTTTTTTTTTTGGAAATTTTCAGTAATATTTTTCCATTTTCAGAAATTTGGTTGTCATTCATTCTCAGAAAATTTAGTTTTTTTGGATTCGTCATTACAGCTTCTAAGCCTGGCCCTGCTGAATTAATTGGTAGGCAGCTGCAATCAATTCCTAAGATTAAAGTTTTTTAGTTATAAGGAAGCCTTTGTTTGGCCTTATTATTTTTAAAATATATTTTTCTCTCTTATTTTCAACAACACATTCTTCAATAAAATAATATTATGTACAAATTTAAAACTTTTTTTAAAAATTTTTTAACCACGCATTTTCCATTAAATCATTATTTCAAAATGCAATTTTGGAAAGAAAAAATGGGGGCTCAAACATACTCTAAATAAGTAAATTTTAAAATAAATAATATTTTGCTTGTAAAAACTGCCAATAAGTAAAGAAGTTTTAAGTATGATTCTTATTTCATTAGCTAGACTTCGATGTAAAAAGAGGGAAAATGCATAACTACAAAAGTTTCAAAATGCACTGTCAAAAATAAGAAACTTGTAGAACAGTTTCAAAAATTAGGTGGTGATCATCTCATAAAATTTTGTGACCCATAAATTAATTAAACAAGTCAATGTTATAATAATACACAAATTATGATCACGATTACATACTAGTCATCACTCACACCCGATTCATAGTCACAAAAACACAAATTGTAAATTATAATTACAAATTTAGTTATAAATTATACACTTTTATAGGTCATAAATCATCAAATTAATGGGTCATAATTACCTAATTAATGGTTACAATCACTCTTCATCCACCCTACCCCATCTCGTCCCACCACCCAAATCATTGTCGTTACCTCAAATTGACAACCTACCATCACCAATACCACCTCCACCTCCACCTCCGTTGCACCACCACCACCTGCGATGCACCACCCCCAAAAACCCTCTATTAATTCAAAAATCAGAAACGAATTAAGCTCTATTGGTGTCTCTGTAGTGGTAAAAAATATTCTAACAGCCCAAGTCATGAAACGAGGCCCACAAGTGGCTCACTTAACAAACAGGTCAATTCGAAACCTCCGATAATTTCTCTTTAAGATAAATTACATTATCACCTGACTAAATCATACATGAGTTATGTACAAACAATCTTCATATCTCAACCAAATAAATTTGATCAGATTCTACTTCAACCAACTTCAAAATCTCGGAGAATCATCGCCAATAACTTCTAGACGATTATCTTACTCTTATAAATTTCATGGTTAGTCAAACATCTAGGTATCCAATCTACTATACTCTAAATCGTTTCTTCTTACTTTTAATCTAGCATTCATATAATTCTTGATAAGTTTTATTGACTTGACCGTCGAAGGGTCTTCAACTGACACCACAACGGAGTCTTCTTAAGATCTTTACGGTCCTTCTTTCTTATTCTACTTTTCTTTGATTTCTATAGGATTGTTGATGGCCCAATTGATCTGATTTTCTCAATTATAGAATCTACAGTCTACAATTTGGCGCCCACTGTGGGGCCCTAACAATCATTCTTACGAACGAAACTCTCTTAGCACTATTATTCATCAATCACCACCATTACCATGTCTGGAACCTTTGAAATCCACCACACAGATGGCTCTATTGATTATGCTTTGAATGAAGTGGCTCGTCAGAAAACTGAACACATGATTCATCAGGAGGTGGAAGCAGCAAGGCAACAAGGAGACGACTCAAGCCATACCATCGCTCTACCAATTACTACCCCTTTGATAGGTCCCATCCATGAAACAACCATTATGCCAACAATTGTCCAGCTGGCACACCTGATCCAACCAGTCCAACCAACAGCTGTTCAATCAAGTATCGTTCATCCTGCCTTTACGCACTCTCAACCTATTGCCCCATTTGGCAAAATAACTACTCAGCTAGCCCAACTCATCGTGTCGACAAAGCAGAATTCACAAAAATCAGAGAAGCTAGAAGTTGAGAACGCTGCCATCTGTGTAGAGAATCAAGAACTCCAAGAAAGAGTGAATCATTGGTGTCCTATTCGACTTTGGTACGTCCATCCCGTTACTAAACTCCATTCAGGTCATTGACTTCACTAAACCAAAATGGACTTAGGACCATTGGTTCAAACGTCCAATTTGCCACACCATTGAATGGAAGGTTGGAAGATGCACAACCATAGCTTACCAATGGGCATGATCTAGAGTACGCGCGAAAGCTAGTGGCAATTAAAGCCATGGTTCAACATATCCCCCGAGATGCCTGCACCAATAAAAAAATAGTGCGGCCAGTTGTTACACTAACTCTCTCTTTGTTGAAGAAATTGCTTTGGTGGAAATACCCAAAAAGTTTAGCTTCCCTAAAGCTTTATGATGGGACAGTCGATTTGGAACATCATATAGCTATATACAGACGAGAATGTTTATCGCTGCTATACTAAAGTTTAGGCCCAGATTAAATGGGAAAATGATGATGCTAATTTCAATTTCACCTGACACCAACCCCCAGAGAAGAGTCTTAATGACAAAACATGACAGAAAAACGACATGTAAGTACTTATTCTCTTCCAGACATGAGGGATACCAAGCACAGAGAGCTACCCAGCCCATTTGACCGCCCTTCCTTAAGGACAAAGGTTGGGATCTCTAAATACAACCTCTCTATTGGGTCAGCATAACTTGTTCCTCACATATTTTCAATGACAACGATCACTTTTTAAAAGTAACGATCACATTTTTTTTTACTTTTGCACGGAAAATGAGAAATAATCGACGGCTAAAAAAGTAAACGTGAGGTTGCCTCGGTAAAAGTAGTAAATCCAATTCATTAAATCCAAAAAAAAAATGCCCAATTTATTTTCAAATTGGACTGCTTGAATTGGACCGACCTTGAAAACAAAATGGCGATTTTATCTGGATAATCCGACGAGGTTTAAGCTTTGAAGTTTCCCTTCTTCAGAAAAACGACATGTAAGTACTTATTCTCTTCCAGACATGAGGGATACCAAGCACAGAGAGCTACCCAGCCCATTTGACCGCCCTTCCTTAAGGACAAAGGTTGGGATCTCTAAATACAACCTCTCTATTGGGTGAGCACAACTTGCTCCTCACATATTTTCAATGACAACTATCACTTTTTAAAAGTAACGATCACATTTTTTTACTTTTGCACGGAAAATGAGAAATAATCGACGGCTAAAAAAGTAAACGTGAGGTTGCCTCGGTAAAAGTAGTAAATCCAATTCATTAAATCCAAAAAAAAATGCCCAATTTATTTTCAAATTGGACTGCTTGAATTGGACCGACCTTGAAAACAAAATGGCGATTTTATCTGGATAATCCGACGAGGTTTAAGCTTTGAAGTTTCCCTTCTCTCATTTTCCGAAGTCCCGACTAGGGTTTTGCTTCTGCACTTTCTTTCCGCTGACAGCCGTCTTCATGACTATCTATCGCTTCATCCTCCGTTCCGTCCGCCGCTACTCTGCCACCTCCTTCCGAACCCCTGTTTTCAACACATCCACCCAGACGCTAAACCACCACCTAGACACTCAATCCCCCTTCCAGTCCTCCTCCGCTTCCGCCGCCGCCGACATCAACCCCTTTCAATCCCCCATTTCCACCACAAATATCTTAAATAATCAATTTAAGAATACTTCCTCATCATCTACACCTGTACGCTCCTACGGCTTCTCCTCCGCCGAGGAGGCAGCTGCTGAGCGTCGTCGCCGCAAGCGCCGCGTACGCATTGAGCCCCCACTCTATGCCCTTCGCTCCAATCCTGCCCCACCAAAACCCAACGACCCCAATAAGCCTCGTCTTCCCGACTCTACCTCTTCCCTTGTTGGTTCTCGCCTCAACCTCCACAACCGTGTCCAGTCCCTCATCCGCGCTGGCGACCTCGATTCGGCCTCCTACATTGCCCGTCAGTCTCTGTTCCAATCGCCCCGTCCCACGGTCTTCACCTGCAACGCCATCATTGCTGCCATGTATCGCGCCAAGCGCTACGACTATGCCAAAGCCCTCTTCCAATACTTTTTTAATCAGTTCGACATTATTCCCAACATTGTTTCCTTCAACAACCTCATTGGATGCCACTGCGAGTCCAGTGATATTGAGGAGGCATTAAAAGTATATAATCACATTCTTGAGAACGCCCCTTATGCACCATCACCCGTCACTTATCAGCATCTCACCAAGGGACTTATTGATACTGGAAGAATTAATGATGCAGTGGGTTTGCTCCGTGAAATGTTGCATAAGGGCCATGCAGCTGATTCTTTGGTTTATAATAATTTGATTCTTGGGTATTTGAACCTGGGAAATTTAGAGAAAGCAAATGAGTTGTTTGATGAGTTGAAGGAGCGTTGCTCTGTTTATAACGGGGTTGTAAATGCAACCTTCATGGATTGGTTCTTCAAACAGGGGAAGCCAAAGGAGGCGATGGAATCATATAGGGATTTGATGGATAGGAATTACAGGATGGTGCCTGCCCAGCGAAACGTGCTTTTAGAGACATTGTTGAGGCATGGAAGGAAGAAAGAGGCTCGGAATTTGTTCAATGACATGTTGGACGATCACACCCCGCCATCATTTCTGGCAGTAAATTCAGACACATTCAATATGATGGTTAATGAGTGCTTCAAGGATGGAAATGTTGCAGAGGCAATGGAGGTATTCAAGAGGGTCGGGAAGGCGGTAAAGTCGAAGCCTTTTACGATGGATGTGGCAGGGTATAACAATATGATGGCAAGGTTGTGCGAGCTTGACATGATCGATGAGGCGGAGGAATATTATAGGCAAGTGAGTGCGAAATCGATGTCTTTAAGTGTGAATACTTACAAAATAATGATTGATGCTTATATGAAAGTGGATAAGATTGAGGAAATGTTGGATAAGTATTCGAAAATGGTTGAGTCAGGGTTTAGGGTTATTCCAGCATATGCGAATGAGTGGTTTGGGTTCTTGATTGAGAAGGGTCGGGTTCTTGACTGTTTACCCATTTTGTCGAAAATGGGTAATAAAGAACCGAGACCTGATTTTACAACCTATAATGTTGTAATTAGGGGCCTAATTGAGGGAGGCAATTATGATGCCACTGTCAATTTACTCAGTCAGATGATGGACTATGGTGTTGATAGCACTGTTACACTCGAGGAATTTGTGTTGGATGTTTTTGAGAAACAAGGGAGACGAATGGAGGTTGAGAACATTTTCAATAGAAAATCGAGTCCGTTTCCACCTCGGAGGCCATATCCTGGATCACGAGGCTCCACACAGACAATGGGGCCTCCTCAAATGCCAGAACAGGGAAAATGGAATCCCTCAATGCAATGGCAGACAAATTTACCCGCAAACACCTAATGCCACAAAATGACAAAACAAAAAATGGCTCATTCAAATCCATCCTCGGAACAGGTGGTAGAATTCACTTGCATGGCATGACGCGTCTTAATTCTTGCACAGACAACCAGTGTAGAATTGGTTTTCTTTCCTTTATCATAATTCCAATGGGGTATGGAAGGTACACTCTGAGCATCTATTTTTTTTGCTGCCAACTGAGTTGGTGAATTCATCTGAATATAATCATGACAATAGCTTTTAGAAGCTACTTGAGGGGCATATTGGATGATTCCACAATATCTGTAATCAAGAATGGTTTATAATGATTAAATATCTTTTGATTGATAAAATAATTATTATGATGACATTGCATTTCATTTCATTTTGTGTACATTTGTGAAGTGTTTTAAATTGGTAAGTAACAGACAAAAGGGCTGCTGCAGTGTTAGATCTTGAACTAACACGTGACATGAAATAAATAGCATCAATGAGTTGAGAAAACATCTCTGAATACATACATCAACCCCTCGCACAACTGTTGTCGAGATGAAACAAAACCCAAATGTAATGCAACCATAATCTAAACACTATATGTCTCTCACTCTGTTATGGTATTAAGATCTGTGTGCTAAACTGAAAAAGAGAAGAACACGAAGAATAGGAACAAGCCAAAAAATGAAGAGTAAAATTTGGGAATGGAGAGCACAAAATGAAACATTGTTTGGAAATGACATTAGAAAATGAAAGTTCACGGAAAAGAATTGTAAAATGTCACTCTCTAGCTCCATTTAGTGCTATTCAAGTCGATGTTATCTAAATTATGACATTTGAAGCCCATAGAAGTTCACTGTTCACAGCCCGTCCAAACAGCACAAGAACCCACCTAAATTTCAATTGACTGTTTAGGCAATAGTTCTTGGATTCAACTGCCTATGTGACGTCTTGAGAACTTTCAATTCCAAATTTCATGCAATTGCCTGGCTAATGAATACTAACTGAAGTACACACAAGAGTCCTTTCACTGTGTTAAAAAAATTAGAGTGGTACTTAGGTTCTGGTAGTTTTAGAGTAAAAAGGATTTTACAAATTAGAGCAAATCTTATGTGACGGCATTAGCCGTCAAAGGGCAATCGTCGCAGTGAAGTAGAAAAACTCTCTACATTCATTGAATCAACTGACTCTATGTGTGTATTCCCACATATTCATAAACTTGTGTAAACATGCTTGTTGTTTGTGAATGGCAAGAACTTTTAGGCACATAATCTCCTTACATGGAATTTAGATTATTGATATAGATGCTATATAGTTTAGTAACTTAATTGTCGAAAAAAAATTATACATAGTAAGATTAAACTCTAATGCTGTCTGCAGATTTCATTTATGGATCTAAACCTTAAAACCTGTTAAAAATTTCATTTATGGATCCAAACCTTAAACCTGTTAAAAACGCTTATTTCTTTGCCTGTTAATTTAAGAAACCCAAGTTTTCTTAACAATATTAGGGTCGTCTCACTATAAGAATGATGGGATTATTTATTTAGCAATCATATGATTTTAAGCCCTTGTTTGGTAGGTAGTAAAATCAGATTTTTAGTAGATTTTGATAAAATTGATAAAATGAGTGGTTGAAAAGTTGTGGGCCACGTGAAACATGTGGTTAAAATTAATTATTGACTTTAACTTAGATTAAAATTTAGATTTTAATTACCACCAAATAGGGGCAAAGCCTACAACCTTGTTTGAGAAAATCATTCTAGCTCTTTCATGGGTGGCAGATCTCATTTTCTTTTTCGTGTATCTAAACAAGATAACCACAGTTTTCTACTATGAGGGCGTGTTTGATATGTAGTATGATGAAATAGATCTTAACATTTTGTACACTTCACTTTATTGAAGATGTCACAAAAATTCTGGTGTGCTAAGCATATAGTTGTCTATCTTTTTCAGTTTGGTTATACATCAATGTCATAAAAGAAATATTGAAAACCAAAATACTAGCAATTGCATGCAACTTCTCCATACTGATTCTAATTTTGACCTGTGACATTGGGGATTAAGAACATAGAATTACAATTTTATTTGTTGTATATTTCAGTATTATCCAATATTACGAACCATACATGCTATGCTAGTGTCAATTTTTTATCTTATTTGTCAATTGTGTCCCATCCCATTGAATTTAGCTTTATTGCTCCCAGACATGTGGTAGGTGCTAAATTGTAATCTTGCTGGTAATGTAGAATGCTTGACTGGTTGCTGGTGCGTGTGCAGTATATGGGGTTCGTCCACACGTTTGGTGGATCGACCACATGTCATGTTGTGTTATAATAGTTAGACTTGATGTGATTTATTAAAATTCATGCATTGATTTGATCAAATTTTGAGACATCGGATGTTAATTGATATAAAAAAGGTACCACTACAATGTGGGAAACCTGTCACTTGGTGGATGTCTCGTCCCAACGAAGGATCATTTGCGTGAATTAGTTAGATGTTAAAGATGATACATGCTATTAAAATTTAATAGGGATAAAATTGTGACAATTTGTTTTAACTCAAGTTAAACAATAGTGACATATTACATCAATTAATTGATAGTTCATTTAGTTCTTATGACATATTATAAATCTTTTCAACAATTAAATGATTTTCAATGTATGCTTAGTAGATCATTAAGCATCGACGTTTAGCTTTTTGCTAAGCAATATAAATATAACAAATCAATTAATTGATATCCCATGACATTGTTGTTTAGCATTGTGCTTGGTGAATCATTTCTCAGCAAATGTGCACGAGCATGCACGCAAATTTATATTCGTTAAATGCTTGTATATGTATGATTAATGAGAAAATGTTTTAGCGTATGATAAGTGATAGTGACATGATATATCAATTAATTGGTGGGTAAATTTTTGATAGCTGTTATTGTTTAAAAATGATGTTTTGAATGGTCCTTTTTAAAGAATGTATAGTTAAAATTTGGAAAAAATAAAATAAAATTGAATTTACATGTAAAATATTTTATTGTGTGAAAGTGTGGTTAAAAATGAGTATGAAAAATAAATTATTTTGTTTTAAAGATAGTCAAACATGGGCTAAATTTAATTTGTTCAACAGTATTTAGCCCTCGGTTGATCCTCATTATTTCAAAAATATATTTTTTCATTTTCTTTTCAACCACATATTTTTTAATAAAATAACATTATATGTAAATTTTTCCTTATTTTTTAACCATGCATTCTCTATCAATTTATTATTTCAAAAGATATTCTTAAGAAAAAATTGGTTCTCAAACAAGTGATTAGTATATCATTTCTTTATAATCAATAAAAAATCTTCATAAATTCGCGTGCATATATTTTTGTCAAAGTATTTATTATAGGAAATAAAACTTCTTATCATTATATTTCATTATTCAATTAAATATACATATAGGGGAGGGTGTCTTTGTTGGAACCGGACTGAAACTATATAGAATCAGTCAGTCGGTTTCGATCCATCTACTAAACAAGTTAAATTCGGGACTATGAATCGAGAATCTATCGATTCTGATCCGATTTTCAGTACTACCTTGAGAACCAATAGTGAATTTGGTTTTCTTGAATTTCTTTTTATATTAGTATATTGTACTAAGATGCATCAAATCTTTGAAGATTGGGCCTCAAAATTATCTAACAAAATCAATATAGTCGTGGTTCAATGTTTCATAAGAACTTTAATTTCTCATTGTTTTCAAAATTATCGGCTATCAAGAATCAAGATCATTGATGATTACAAAAGATAATAAGGTTATATATACTAAATGTATTCTTAATATATATTATTGAATTATTTCTTTAATTAATTTTAATCCAGATTTTATCATTTATTCTTTATTTTATAGCTTATCGTTTTTTTCACATTAATGAGTTGAATTTTTTTTATTTTTTATTTTTATTTTTGTATAAGTGCAGCATATTTTATTATGTGAATGTGTGGTTGAAAATAATCATATAGCAAACCATAAAAATAAATTATTAGGTGTCAAACGGGCCCTAAGTATGGGTACCCTAAATAAGTGTGTATTTATTAATATAACAATATTAACGTTACAATGCCAGTTCAGATAACATTGCATAATAATTTCAATTAAGGTAGAAATATGTTACTCGTTTAATTATATCTCTCATTTAATATCACTTTTGATTGGTCTTTATTCCCTATAGAAAATGTCATTTTTTTCACCCAATTTCTTACTTTCGAAATGTTTGATTGACTTTTATTCATCGAAAATATTTTTCAAAAGTTTGTCATATAATTATATTTTCCGCAAATACAAAAAAGATATTTTCTTTAAGAAGGGATATGTTTTTATTTTCTAGTCAATTATCTCTTCTTCTTTTTTTGTCTACTCCCTCTTTATGTAATTTATCCACCAATAAAATTGGACAAATATAACATTTTTTAGGATAAAAATTAAACTAATCAAATATATTTAATTAATAATTTTTCATTATTGCAATCAAACACACTCACCAATGCTAAAAACTCTATTTATAACATAAATTAGAGGGGGCTTCCTTCATTTTTTATATGCAAATATAAG
>CAIGRN010086526.1:0-13567 GCA_903798345.1 Fraxinus anomala | reverse complement strand
AATGTTTCGGTTGGTGTTTTGATTGCAATTAATGTCATGTCTCAAACTAGCATGCTTATTTGTGTTAGGTTCATGAGTTTCTGATTTCCTGTATCGCGTGCTTTACACTGGATATTGAGTTGTAGATTTCAAGAAACGGGTTTAACAAGGAATGCAAAAGACGTCAGTTTGATGAAACTTAGGTAATATAGATTTTATTTTAGTTTTCCTTGACTTATTGTATAGTTTTGTCACAGAATACTAAATGGGGAGTTTGTTAGGGTTTTAATATTGGCGATTCTATGGATAAATGACTAATGCAACGTGTTGTAAAAGTCAAGGACTTAGGGTGCAATTTGTGTAAATTTGGTTATGAGATCTAGGGTTCGATGGAAAGAGGAGAAACACGATGCCACATTTTCACTAGCCTATTGCCTGGACACTGCTCGAGCTACAAAAATAGAACCGTCGTCGCTCACCTGTCACCGACTTTCGCTCGAGCGAGAGGTCGTTCCTCGCTTGTTGCTGAGGTTTCGCTCGAGCGACAGGTTTATATGAAAGACCTTAATTTATGTTTTTAGACAGTTTTTCGACCCTTTCAACCCAATTACTCTCTTCTATAAATATCCAAGACATTGGACGAAATTCTAAGGTGGTTTTCATTATTTTCATTACCTTATCTTATTCTCTAAAAATCCAAGAACTTATTCCTTCATTGTGATCCATCCTTTATTTTTGAGATCATATAACCACCTGTTTGGGAAAACATCAAATTGAAGAATCCAAAACACCTACTTTCTAAATATCCTTAGAAAAGTACTTTCTCAGTTGAACTTCAGAGGTTGCTGGAGGTTGAGAGATGTTGGACTTCAAGCGTAGGCAGAAGATCTTGAATAGGTGATTATTTGGTATCCGCTTAGAAGAGAGATGTGCAGAAGATTGTAAGTCTGGAATTTACAACGGATCTTGGAAGTTACAGGAGGTAGATCGGGAGATCTAGCAGGTTGGCTAGATAATATCTAGGGTAGCAGATCGTGAGTCTAGAAGAACATGAGATCTTGGAGTTGCAAGGTTTACAACAGCTAGTGGAACTAGTTTGAAATTCAACTATAACACACATTGTCTATAGTGGAGGTAACGGCTTGGTCCTGGAGTTTTTACCCAGTTGGGTTTTTCCGTCATTATATTGGTGTTATTTATTGCTTTCCATATTACAAACTGTGGCAATTCAACTTAGGATAATTGGACTGCTTGTTTAACCATCTAGAAACAATTAAAAGTGACTTGTTGCTTGTTAATTGTATTATTCCGCACGTCAAAATTAAAATTGGATAATTATAAAAAAGAACGTCATCACTATGCAGATGGTGAAATTCAAGTCGAATGTGACATCCCAAAAGCTTGAGGGAATCACTGCTTAAATGGCCTGTGGATTTTTATTTTTATTTTTATTTTTTGGAAAAAATGGAGTCATCAGATGAATTTGGAATTGTTTTGGTTTGGCGCAAAAAAAGGATTGAAATTGTAGATAAGTCATCAGAATGGCGTTGTGGTAATTGTGTAGCAAAATTGTGTTAATGAATTATTTCTATAACTTATTAGGTCAGTGGTAATATAATTCTGGCACATGCAATCGACCTGAGATATGTCAAGGAAGTTGGCATGATCCTCGATTTGGTTTATTGAATGCTGTAATTATATCGTGCTAGTATAAAAGGGACATGTAGTTAGCAGAAGGATTTGACCTCGAATTAATTGAAATTAAGGTTTAGTTTAGCGTACATGTATGTCAATTTCAACCAAAATCTAAAAGGATGTGGATAAAAATACAAAAAATTTAGGCTCAGCCGTGTTTTGGGTCCAAAGCAAAATTTGGGGTTCTCAACCTATTTAAATTTATGAATTTGAATATTTAAGAAATAGAAATCGGGAATGTAGACACGTGATTTAGCGGGTCCCCTTGTAACTCAACGCGTTACAAAAAAATTGAGTTCTATGATAATAAAAAAATGTAAAATAAGAAAAATTTTAGAGTTTGAAATATTTATTAAGTAATGGGAGATATTATGTAGAATTCTTAATCTTTGTAATCAAATTTTAGTTATGCTGTTTGCATTGGTTTTTGTTTTCTTGTGGTTTATACTCTTTTTTTACATTTTATTTTGTTTTTACTTTTCGTTGAATTTAGTTATTTATGTTATGAATGCTTCTAAGGGTAGTGCTGGAAGCTATGAGCTAGAAAAGAAGCGTCGTCGAGCGATTTATGCTAAATCAAAAGAATCACGGAATACACGACGTCGAGAATTATACGCCCATGCACGAGAATTGCGTAATGTACGTTGACAACAATTGCATGCTAAAAAAAAAGCGCCTAGAGCTACACATTCTCCAAATCTGAGAATAAAAAGAACAGCAGAAGAGGGTACTTCTATAGAGTTTACTTATAGTGCTACTTCAGGAAAACCAGTGTTAAGTAAAGATACAACCTATAAATTTAGTCCTTAATAAACTGATGGTTGTAGTAATAGTTTTTTTTAATGCACATTTATTTTTTATATTAATTGATGTACATAACTTTGATATACTTAAGCTTATTTTCTTTTCCTTTTTGCGTGTGCAGTTGTTCCATTAGATTTTATTACACCTGATGCATCTGCAAAGTTTAGCTGTGACACTTCTGAAATAAGTATGTAGTTTTTTCTTTTCTGATTTCATGCAATCTATTTTGAATTTTTCTTATTCGAATTATATTTTGGGATCCTTTAGGTGAAGTGGTCTATGTCTATGAATCCTATCCATTTGCTAAGAGTATTGATGATATTCAAGAAACAGGTAACCTGTACTTTCAGTTTAGTATTGTGCATTATTGTCTTTCGCCGGAGTTTATAGATTGTTTATTTCTTTCACTAGGTTTTATTGCCTTGCCAGTGACAGAACTCCAAATATTAGAAAATACTTCAAATATAACATCGAATATTTTACAACAAATTCCAACTGAATGTTACATGTTACCTTTGCCAAAAATTTGTGATTTCTGTGGAGCGAAAAAATTTCATAAAGAAAGTAAATGTTTTTGCTGTTCCGATGGGACTATTAAACTAAAAATCAATGGCGTACCTCTAGAATTGCATCATTTATTTACATTTGAATCTGACGAATCAGTTGAATTTAGAACTTATATTTGAAGTTACAATTGTAATTTTTCTTTTACTCCATTTGGTGTAAAATATGATAAAGACTTGTGGCAAAGAAATAACATAATATATACTTTCAGAGTTCAAGGACAAATATATCATTACCTAAATAAACTTCTTCCAATGGATTGTAGACCTTCTTATTTATAACTTTATTTTTACGATACTGAAAATGAGATACAAAAATGCTTAAAAATATCAGATAATCTATCTCAATCAATTATTGAAAAATTAGTTCACATTTTAGAGATAAATCCATACGCAATTTTTTTCGAAGTTTAACTAATATTCCTAATTTGGAAAGTCGTGAAATAAAAATTGCATGTACTTTGGGTATGGATCAAAGAGTTTATAATGCTCCGACAATATCAAAGTTACTGCGATTTGGGTGAATGATGAACCATTGAAAAATTTTGGGATTCGTGATATATCTATTTATAGCCATTTTGATAGCAAACATAGAGTACACTATTATTTTGGATATTATGATCCTCTCCAATACCTTTTGTTATTCCCTAATGGAGAGAGCGGTTGGCATCAAGGTATTGAAAGAGTTACTAAACAACATAAGCATGATGATGCTTGTTCTATTGACCTTCTGCTTGACGACCATTATGCTGATTCTCCTAAAGAACTGTTGAACAATGAAATTACAAGTTTGAAAAATAAGTTATTACTTGATTTTAATTTCTTTATTTAGTTTGTTTATTATTGACATTTATTTTGTTTTATATACTTTCAATTTTGCAGAAAAAGTGAAAATGATTGCGGGCCTCTTGTCGTGAATACTGTTGTTATAAACTACAGGTAAGATCATTAGATAACTCGATATTACTACATGCTGGTCGCCATTTACAACAATATGTAGTTGATATGTATGTTAAAGTTGAATATTCTAGATTAGATTACTTCCATAATAATCAAACAGAAATACGTAGTGAACTTCACCAAAGAATTGTTGATAGTGTACAAAATGGTGAAACTAGAGGTTCAAATGTAGGTCGAAGGATTATTTTGCCGTCATCATTTATCGGTGGTCCTACAGATCCGAATAAAAGATAATGGATGTGATGGCATTAGTTTAAAAATTCGGGAAACTTGACATCTTTTTAACAATTACATGCAACAAATAAAGTGAATATTAAAATTTTGTGATGATGTTCAAAATAGAACTGATTTGATCTCGTGAATCTTTAGAGCAAAGTTAGAAGAATTGAAAAATGATTTATTCAGGGAACATTTGTTTGCAGTGGTTGCATATATATAAGTTATAGAATTCCAAAAAAGAGGTTTACCACTTGCTCATTTTCTAATTATATTGAAATCAGGCTCAAAAATTATTTCTTGTGAAAGCGTAGATAAAATTGTAAGTGCTGAAATCCCGATAGTACAAAGTATCCTTATTTACACTCCGTTGTTGTCAAACACATGATGCATGGTCCTTACGGTTTTTTAAATCCAAGTAACATATGCATGGAAAATGGTGGAACATGTAGAAGTCGTTACCTGCATAAGTAAAATACACATACTTCTTTTGATGAAGCTCCTTATCCAAAATATAGAAGGCGAAATGATGGCAAGAAAGTTAAGGTTAGGAAACATTTTCTTGATAATAGATGGGTTGTACCTTATAATCCTTATCTATTAACTAAATATGACTGTCATATGAATGTAGAAATATGTTCAACAATAAATGCTATTAAATACTTGTACAAATATGTAATATGTTTACAAAGGACATGAAAAGGTTAATTTCCCTTTGAGCGATGAGGGTAAGTTTAACAATGTGGATGATATAGAAAGATTTCGGTCTGGTAGATGGTTCTCTCCCCTAATGCAACATGGAGGATCTATGGGTTTACTTACTATATATGAAATGAGTCCAACTGTTATTTCGTTACAGTTACATCTAAAAAATAAGCAATTAGTTACGTATAAAGATACTGATAATATTACAAAAGTTATTAGACGAGATTTCTTCCAAAAAACAATGCTCACCGAATTTTTTACAATGAATGTTACAAATCAAGAAGTAATAAAATTGTTGTATAAAGAATTTTTAGAGCATTTGGTATGGGATGCACAACGTAAGTGTTGGACTATTAGAAAAAAAAGAGGTGTTGTGGTTGGAAGGATTGTGACAGCAAGTCCTAGAGAATGAAGATATTACTCGCGATTATTGTTAAATCATGTTAGAGACGGCTATCTTTTGAAAATCGAAATGTTTTGAATGATGTTTCTATAAAAACTTTTCATGAAGCTTCATTATTACGAGGTTTACTTAGATTGAATAATAATTATGAGCTATGCTTACAAGAAGCTTGTAATTATTAAATTCCAAATTCATTACGTCGCTTATTTGCAACTATTTTAGCATTGTGTAGTCCCCATGATTCAAAAAAATTGTGGGACCAATTTCAAGAATTTATGTTTGAGGATTATTTACAAAAAAATATGAGTCTTATACGCAGAAGTAAACACATTAAAGTCTATAGATTCATTTTTGGAACCACTTGGCAAATGTTTGAATGACTATGGATTAGCTATTTATGATGTTAGTATCCAGCAAGATGAAATATTAGAAAGACTGGTTAGTGAAGAATTAGAGATATTAATATCTGAAACTGATCTTTTAGGTGCTGATAGCCTTAACCAAAAGCAAAGAGCTGCTTATGATGCAATCTTAAATAAAGTTTTTGGTAATGTTGGTGATATGTATTTTATTGATGGTCCAGGTGAAACAACGAAAACCTTTTTATATCATACATTACTCGCAGCTGTTAGATCAAGAAGTTTGGTTGCTTTAGCAACTGCATCGTCAGGAGTGGTTGCTGGCTTGTTGCCCGGCAGTCGAACATGACATTCAAGATTTAAGATTCCACTTCATATTCACGATGATAGTATTTGTTCAGTAAGTAAACAATCTGCTTTAGCTTATTTGTTTAGAATGACATGACTAATTATATGGGATGAAGCTCCAATGATAAATTGTCAAACTGTGGAAGCTTTAGATAAAATGTTAAGAGATATAACTAACATTGAATTACCATTTGGTGAAAAAGTAGTCATTTTGGGTGGGGGTTTGTGACAAATTTTACTTGTCGTCTAAAGAGGGAGTAAAGAAGACGTAATTGCATCAAATTTAGTTAAATCTTATCTGTGGCCCCATTTTACAAAAATAAAATTAGTTCAAAATATGTGAGCTCTCTTAGATCCTCCTTTCTATGAATATTTACTTCGGATTGGCAATGGAATAGAAACAACATTCTTGTGGTATGATTAAGCTTTGGTCTGATATGACTCTACATTATGAGGAAGACAACATTTCATTACATAAATTAATTGATGTTGTATTTCCTAAAATAGATGAGTATTCAAAAAACCTTCATCGTATGATTAATCGAGTTATTTTAGCCCCAAAAAATGAACATGTTGATGAGATCAATAGTATTCTGATAGGTCGTTTTCCATGAGATGCTTATACTTATTATAGATTTGACGAAACATTAAATACAACTGATCAATCCATGCAAGAAGACTTTTTCAATTCGTTGACCCCAAATGGCATACCACCGTATGAGTTAGTGCTAAAGATTGACTATCCTATAATATTACTTTGAAATATTAATCCCACAGAAGGATTATGTAATGGAACAAGATTGATATGCAAAAACTTCGAACGGTATGTTATTCATGCAGAAATTACTACTGGAGAATATAGTGGTAAGAAAGTTTTTTTTACCCTGTATCCCTGTTATACCACTTGAGTCTGATTAAACTGTATTTCCATTTAAAAGAACACAATTTTCAATGCGTCCATGCTTTGCGATGACTATAAACAAATCCTAGGGACAAACTTTAGAATGTTGGAATATATCTTTTAGAACCTGTATTTTCACATGGACAATTATATGTTGCATCATCAAGAGCGAGAACAAGTGCATGTATTAAAGTTCTTGTCAAACCAATATTCCGAGTGCAATTCATGCTCAATGTACCAAATACATTGTTTACCATGAAGTTTTATCTTTAGTTATGTAATTTTCTTTTACTTTTTCTCTACGCCTTAAGTATCATATGACTCTTATTATACGATAAACATATTACTACTATACTCGAAGTTCCATGAATAAAGCCATTCTACATATCATATAACTCTTATTATACAATAAACATTACTATACTCAAAGTTCCATCAATAAACCCATTGGTATTGTAAGCAGTACTATGATTCTAGCTAGGCTAATTCATTTAATGCTTCTTCTAAATTGTAAATCTTATTGCATTAATCCATTTTGGTTTCTTCTTTCATACCAATTCCATGTTGTTTAATTGTTGAGCCAATTTATAAGAAAGTTGTTCCTCAAGAATACTGTGTTGTTATCCCATAACAAAGATATTCTATGAGAGGTTAGCTATTCTTATATGCTGTGGTTTAATTCAATTATAATTTGCTTGCCAACTTATTCTTTTTTATTCATGACATCCTCTCGAATTTTAGTCAATTTTCGTAATTGCAAAAAATAGATATCTTACTACACCTAACTTTAAATTTATGGAAAAATAAATCTTATACCCCTAAATTTATTCGTTTGTACACAATGTGAAATACTTATGACATCATTTTTAAACATGTTAACTTTCATAGCTAACACTAAATATATCTCTATTTCTTTTTGTAACATTTAATTTTGTGGAAAAGATTCTTCTTCTCATACAACCACATTGTTGCTTCAATAGTACTATTTTGAGATGTTTGATACCAGTACAAATTTTATTTTATGTTTTTTCCTTAAATGCTATAGAGTATTTTCCAATCCATTATCAGTACTAATCTACCATTGTTATCAAAACTGCTTTTTCTTTGTTAGATTGAGCCTTCATTTTTTTGCTTATTATTAGTATTGTCCTCGTCAAATGTAGTTTTATTTGCTTACTCAATTATCTACATGTCTCAGGTGATCCGTCAAGCTATATGTTGAAGATATGGACTAAGGTTTTGTACTAAATTCACCCTTTTTCTCAAGTTTCGCTCTTCATTATATTCTCCCAGTATCTTATCCAGTTAGTGAGGTAACAATCTAAATTCATGATCATTTCAAATTTTTGCTCAGTTGAGCCATTCATAATCTTTTTGCATTTTCAGTGTTAATATATCATATTGGGTTCTTGAAATAAATTATGCTTAACTCTGGTTTGATTGTTCTGATTGTGCACTCCTATTCATGAAGATATATTTCAAAGTTACTAAACACTACATATTTGTTCTTCAGGGTGTATGTTACATGTATTTCTTAGCAATTTGGTATTAGCTTTAAAATTTGAGTTTCATCATCTTAAAATTTACTCTTCTTGTTATACTCTTTATCATTTCATCATTTATATCATGACTAACAATTTTCGTTACTGCCAAAATAAATTCTAAATTCTTATGTAAAATAAAGCTTCTCGAAATTAGTGACTACTATCAATATTTCCATACTAAGAAATATGAAGTTTCATTACCGTAGTGGGCTTATTATTTATGAATTTAGATAAATAGGATTAGAACTATGCTAATTTATAACTTTTACTTGTTATCTGATCAACGCTGTTGTTGAGTTCGAAATTATAGTAGTAGATGATCTAAAAATGACAGCTGCTAAATATGAGAAGATATTATCTTCTTGTATGTTATATAACATTGTCAAGTTGTACATTTCATCTGCTATGATGAAATGTTTTCTAGAACCTATTAAATTTCAAAATTCATTTCTATCTTTAGATGATAGGGTTTTAAAGATGAAATGGAAGTTGTACAGCATACGATTTGTTGTAATTGTACTATATTGTAACTGAAGAAAAAAATTCTGATTATTGCCATTACCATACTTGATGAGCTACTTTGACTGCACATTGTTCAAGCCCATACCTAAATTCACTAACTCTTATTACTCTTTCCTGAATTACAGGTACTACTTGCCAAAAAAAAAAAAAAANTGCTACATGCAGATATATTTTTATCTCATAATCAAACATAGTACTTTACATCTGTATACATTTTCCCCTTTCCAAAACATCGATTATATATGTGTTTTATGCAATCTCATTCTCTAAACTACTCCTCATCTATTTGAATTCCCTGAGTTCTTTTCTAAAGGTAATAAGATTTCTGTTTACAAAAAAGAATTCATTTCTCTATATTCTATACTTCTATCTTCATGTATTTCATAGTCTGTGATTTTAATGTCATGATAACTGTATTTCCTTCTTCAATTCATGCAGGAAAATGAGTAAAAACTACAAAGTCATCCCAAATATTTGTCCAGCCCAAAGAGACTGGACTGCCAAAGTTATTGTGGCTGGAAAGAGTTCACCAAAAATAACCAAGAATAGTTCCACGGGATACTTGGAAATGACATTAATAGACACAGAGGTATGTTCTTCACTTAGAAATCTTTCATCTCTTATATATTTGACCACATATGCTAAAACTTTAAAAAAACATAGTTATATTTATTTAATATAGATTACACAAGAAGAAATTTAACCAAAACCTAAAATTTTCCACTTCCAACTGAAACTGCATATTTTGCTTCATTTTTTTTTTTTTTTTTTTTTTAATCTTAAACCAATGTTTCTTGCCTCAGCCTGCATAGTCATTTACAAATTGTGCTCTCCTGACTACAAATGTATTATATCTATAAAATATAAATTTTTTTCCTCCTTATCTGAAGAAAAATGCTTCAGCCTGGGTTCAAGAAACATCAGTCTCAGAGAAAGCACAACAATAAAATATGTGATTTCCTTTTATATACTACTGATTTACACATTATAATTTCCCAACTACACATATATTACATCTAAATTGTTAATATTCTATTCTCTCTGTCTGTAAAAGGGAAATAAGGTAAAATCTACAATCTTTAATCCCAACATAGCAGCTCTTGAAGACCGATTCGTCTTACCGAAAATATATTTGATATCTAATGCAACAGTCAAATACACACCACCACAATTTAGGGGAGCATAGGTAAATTCCAATGTACCATTTCTGGAACAACCAGAATACAAGAGATTCGAGAAGACCATAGTGCACTTCTGTTTTCTACATATGTGCTTACTCATTTTCATAAGCAACGGGATTATATGGACACAAACACAGACATTTGTAATTTCTAATGCCTTCATTTACCGATTACTTATTGTCTCTCTAAAAAAATACAACTACTAATTATTTCTTTGCCAATTGTTTAGCCATCCTTGGAGTAGCTATTGATATTCGACCGAAAAGATTGATTTAAACACACTTTGGGTCACAATCTTATGTTCAAGATGTGATTCTTGTCAATGACCATTTCGTATAGCTACTTTTGAAATTTATATTTCTAAATAAAAAAATGTTTTGCTCACGTTATTTCAACACAAACTCTTTTGACCTCCAATCTTTTTCCACATTTTACATGTTTCAAATAATAGTATTAACCATGTGGAATGGTTTTGTGGGGAAGGAATGTACTGTTATTTCAGATAACTTGACTAAGAAACCAATTGTTGTTGGAAAACAACTGAAAGTATCATCTTTCAATGGTACCCTTTACATAAATATATATTGCATCAATGTTTCCTTACTCATAGTTTCATTTATACACATTTTCATTTCGATATCTATAATAGGTCTTTCAATATCAACANTTGACTAAGAAACCAATTGTTGTTGGAAAACAACTGAAAGTATCATCTTTCAATGGTACCCTTTACATAAATATATATTGCATCAATGTTTCCTTACTCATAGTTTCATTTATACACATTTTCATTTCGATATCTATAATAGGTCTTTCAATATCAACAAAGCCCAGAACCTCTTTCATCATTGATGCTTCTTTCGAACAAGCTACTTAATTAAAGTCATGATATTTACTCTTAAATCCTTCCTTTAATTTAAATTGTTTACTACACTTTTACCTTCAATACTACAACACTAAATGTTACAGTTATCAAAGTAATTACTTATGAAAGACGCTACAGATTCCATGCAGTAGAAAGTTAGAGCTGAACATTCCCTTATAACTTAAGTGCATGCATAGAAATTTTGAATGTGGTGCATTTGTGTTGTAAAAAAATAGAATTTCATTTGTTCCAGATATCTTTCATTTAGGTTTATGTGAATTGAGGAACTACAACACTAACAATAGCATGGCTTTGATATGTAATTCACTTTTCAAACACTTCATTTTGTACCTATTTATTCCTTTACTTCAGATGTAAGTCACCTGATTTAGCTATCTAGTATAAGGGAACAGGGTACTATTTTTACAAAAACTACTTTCCAAAATGTGTAGAAGTATGAGTAGGCTCAGGCATTTCAAATCTTCAATTCTGCAAGTTCTATTCAATTTCCAAAAACAATCATCTATGTTTTTTGTTTCACTTACTATTTTAATCACACTTAATACAAGGGTGGATACAAATCATCAAAAGCTGAATGACATTGTAACCAAGAAATGTTATTACGAATTGACTTTCTCAAGAGTATCCATTCCAAAAGAAGACAAAATCACTCAAATTAGAAATATAGAGGGGCTTTTGCTTGGGGTAAGTAACCTCATTCTTATATTTAATCTTTCTAAACTATAATATATTTTCCTCCCTGTTTATTTTCAAACATACATATTATTAGCTTATTCTTATTTTGTTACCATAGCAAAACTACTTCTGGTTAAAAGGGAATTGCCTTTTGCTTCCAGTCCGTCACGTTCTAAAAACAAAGTAGATGAAGATGAAAGAGATGATAGTGGCAAAGGCAAAGCCATTGCAATGAATGAATCCATTGATGAGGTTCTTAAATGATGCAGAATCTTAAAGCATTGGATAAATGATGCAATTTCAAAATGGTTTTTGTCAAAGTTAGAAATAGTTTTTGTTCCTTTTGTCTCATTCTAGTTTCTAATCTTCGTTTATAGCAAGACTTGAATTCTGGAATTCGTGTATGAACTTTAGAATATCACTTCAATTTCAAGCTACTGATGAATTAGTTATTGAACCAGACATCATTTGTAAACTGGCTTTTTAACTGTTCAACATCCTATGTATTCATATTTTGGTTGGTATATATTAAATAGTGTGATGCTTTTTTTAATCTTTACTATCGTTTAAGTTCATCATTTTAGTTCATGTCCGTTTGTCTCCATTTTTTTATATTGTACAGTTTTCGATTGATAACAAACGACATTAGAATATAACTTCTTATAATTACTCTAAATTTTGATCACATTACCAATATGAGTACATTAGGCACGTTCTCTTTGCTTATTCAAGCCTTTCCAATTTTCAGTTTGTAAAAACACTGAAAACACATTTACTTTCATTTTCCCCATTTTCAGTTTAAACCAAGCCTAAACTTCAAAGCGCTGAAAATGATTGGATTTTTTATAGGAGATTCATGAATTATTCTGCAGTAATTTTCGGAAGACAAAAATCAATTGAAATAATTGAGGTACAATCTCCGCGCAGCGTGGAGACCTCAGCGCGGAGAGGTCTCCGTGCAGCACAGAGATTCTGCGTGGAGATCCTACGTGGTTGAACGAGCAATGTGCAATGCACGTTTCCTTCACAGTCAACTAACATCGAACGCACACTTCAAAAAATAACATTAACCAAATATACAAACATTTATGTTTACAATGTACATGTTTTATAATTAATGTAAAATTATTTTGAATATGGATTTTTAACAAATTTTCAATTAGATGGATATTTATAACTTAAATATTAATTATAACTCTGACATTAAATAGCATTTAAACTTTCAACTACCCTGCCGTTCGCGCAGCAGCGTCGTAGTTCGCCGTAGCATCACGACGCCATTGTAGTTCGACGTAGCATCACGACACCGTTCGCGCAGCAGAGTCGACGCTGTTGCGAACTGTAGCAAGCTGCAGCGTCGCGACACTACCGACGTGAACGGCGGTGTGGTGGTGTTTTGATGGTGTTTTGTGCACATCAGCATGGTTGGTGGTGGTGTTGATAGTCATCCGATGGCGACGATGGTGTTTTATGTGGTTGGATGCGATGGTGGTGGTGGTGTGTTGTGTGGTTAGATGAGGCGATGGTGGTTTTGAGGCGGTGGTAGTTTTTTTCTATAGGAACTTGAGGCGGTGCGGTGGTTTTATTGGACTGATGGTGGCTATAATTTTTGTTGATGGTGGCGGCAGAGGTGGTGGATCTGACAGTTTAGGTGATTTTTGTTGAATCTGATAGTGAATCTAGTAGTAGCAGTGGTGGTTTGTATGGTGGTGGAAACAGTGACGGGGATGGTGGTGGATCTCACCGCTACGAAGACAGGTGGGTGGGGTGGTGATAGTGTTGATGACAGTGGTGTGTGACCACTTGATCAATTACTTGGTTACGTG
>CAIGRN010086523.1:0-15351 GCA_903798345.1 Fraxinus anomala | reverse complement strand
AGTTTTGATTATAACAAACAAATGATTCTAATCTCTAACATTTACATTTGAGTCTTCATTGATATATGTTGTGAAACTGGTGGAAATCGAGCATTCACGATCAAGCTTGGAAATCGAGCACTCACGTCAAAACAATCGAAGTGGAATCAAGCATTCGCACGAAATTCAAAATCTAACAACAAAACGTGCACTCGCGCCAAATCAGTCGAAGACATTAGATTTAGATGATTTGAATTAATATGTAAAGATAAAACTCTTTAATTCTTAGCAATGAATCACTACAAGCTAGCAAGTTAATTTTTATGCACGAAATAAACGTTTCTCAAAAGCACTTACATAAAAATTATTTTCNATTTAGATGATTTGAATTAATATGTAAAGATAAAACTCTTTAATTCTTAGCAATGAATCACTACAAGCTAGCAAGTTAATTTTTATGCACGAAATAAACGTTTCTCAAAAGCACTTACATAAAAATTATTTTCGATGTGACAAAAATCTTCACTTAATTTTTTTTTACCAATGACACTTATTTTGAAAAAGTGAAAATGTCCCTAAAGGGTCTACACTTGCAAAAATAATTAAGCAAATGGTAAATTGGAGATTTTCGATCTGGCAGATGTCCGGTAGGTTTTAGCGGACGTCTGGTAGTGCAACGATCAAATTTTTAACCGTTCTAATTTCTGGCACTTATTGGCTAGTTCAGTCGTCCGGTACAGCGACGGAAGTCCGGTAGGGGTCGTTTGGTTGGACAGAAAATTTACTATTTTAACTGCTATAAATACCAACTCGCTTACCATTCATTACAATAATTTTAGAGCATTCAATTGAGATTCTTTTGAGCCAAAAATTACATTGATCTCTCATATCATTTATTATTAAATCACTTTGGAGTTGAAAAATCTTTGATCAAATTAACTCTTGAAAATCATTCTATACATCAAAGTTTTTCATACCTAACACTTGAGATTCATTCAGTGCTATCTATTAAAGTGTTAGCCCACTTCTCGTTTTTAACTCAACCTTGAATCCATCATTCACTAAGAAGATAAGATTTCACTTGTAAATTTATTTGAATTGTGGGTCGTGTTGAGGTCCCGTAAAGCTCAACATTGTAAAAGGGTCGATGCTCCTTGCTTGTAAGTCATCGAAAATAGGGTTGAATTGTACCATAAGTCAATCAACATAGTGAAATTAGTCTATTTCACTTGTAAATTTATTTGAATTGTGGGTCGTGTTGAGGTCCCGTAAAGCTCAACATTGTAAAAGGGTCGGTGCTCATTGCTTGTAAGTCACCTAAAGCTTTGTGAAGTGTTGGATTGCACCACAAGTCAATCAATATAGTGAAATTGGCCTTACTCGTGTCGGAGAGCTTGGTAACAGAGGACGTAGATCATTGCCTTAGATCGAACCTCCATAATTAATATACTAAGAGAATAATCAGTTGTTGTTTTAGAACAAAACACGATTCAAACATTTAAATATTTCGTAAGAATATTGCTAAATCGTTTGAACAAATTTATATAAAGCAATAATTGAAAAGAATATTGCATTGCTCTTAAAATGCATAACTAAATATGAGATTACAAATCTAATTCAATGCTCTGGAAGAGTCAATATTATGTTAGTTTCAAAAATTAACTTTATATAAGTTTGAATTTGATAAATATGTTAATGCTTCTGGAGAAGCATAACTTACATACAAATAATCAATTATTCAAGAAGAATATTTGGTGATTTGAAAGAATTATTTATACATATTAAAATTCTAGAAGAGTCAATACTGTGTTTTGTGGAAAAATAAAATTCTACTATTGATAGTAATTTATTCTATATTAAATTAAAGAGAAATATAATAAGTTTCTAAAATGTGTGTCTAATTGATACCAAACATGTATTGTTTACATTTGAATTAAACATTGTATTGAACCAGAAGTTTATGTTGACCTATGATTGATTTCGAGTTTTGATTATAACAAACAAATTATTCTAATCTCTAACATTTATATTTGAGTCTTCATTGATATATGTTGTGAAACTGGTGGAAATCGAGCATTCACAATCAAGCTTGAAAATCGAGCACTCACGTCAAAACAATCGAAGAGGAATCAAGCATTCGCAAAAAATTCAAAATCGAACAACAAAACGTGCACTCGCGCCAAATCAGTCGAAGACATTAGATTTAGATGATTTGAATTAACATGTAAAGATAAAACTCTTTAATTCTTAGCAATGAATCACTACAGGCTCACAAGTTAAAGTTTTATGCACGAAATAAGCGTTTCTCAAAAACACTTACATAAAAATTATTTTCGATGTGACAAAAATCTTCACTTAATTTTTTTTTTACCAATGACACTTATTTTGAAAAAGTGAAAATGTTCCTAAAGGATCTACACTTGAAAAAATAATTAGGAAAATGGCAAATCAAAGATTTTCGATCTGGCGGATGTCCGGTAGGTTTGGCGGACGTCCGGTAGTCCAACGATCAAATTTTTAACCGTTCTAATTTCTGGCACTCATTGGCTAGTTCAGTCGTCCGGTACAGTGGCGGAAGTCCGGTAGGGGTCATCCGGTTGGACAGAAAATTTACGTTTTTAAAGCTATAAATACCAACTCGCTTACCATTTATTACAATAACTTTAGAGCATTCAATTCAGATTCTTTTGAGCCAAAAACTGCATTGATCTCTCATATAATTTATTATCAAATCACTTTGGCATTGAAAAATCTTTGATCAAATTAACTCTTGAAAATCATTCTATACATTAAAGTTTTTCGTACCTAACACTTGAGATTCATTCATTGATATCTATTAAAGTGTTAGCCTACTTCTGTTTTTGTACTCAACTTTGAATCTATCATTCATTAAGAAGATAAGATTTCACTTGTAAATTTATTTGAATTGTGGGTCGTGTTTAGGTCCCGTAAAGCTCGACGTTGTAAAAGGGTCGGTGCTCATTGCTTGTAAATCACCTAAAGCTTTGTAAAGTGTTGGATTGCACCACAAGTCAATCAACATAGTGAAATTGGCCTTACTCGTGTCAGAGAGCTTAGTAACGGAGGACGTAGATCATTGCATAGGATCGAACCTCCTTAATTAATATACTAAAAGAATAATCAGTTGTTGTTTTAGAACAAAACACAATTCAAATATTTAAATATTTCATAAGAATATTGCTAAATCGTTTGAACAAATTTATATAAGTCATTATTTTAAAAGAATATTGTATTGCCATTAAAAAGCACAACTAATTATGAGATTACAAATCTCATTCAATGCTTTGGAAGAGTCAATATTATATTAGTTTCAAAAATTAACTTTATATAAGTTTGAATGTGATAAATATGTTAATGCTTCCGGAGAAGCATAACTTACATACAAATAATCAATTATTCTAGAAGAACATTTGGTTATTTAAAAGAATTATTTATACAAATTAATATTCTAGAAGAGTCAATAATGTGTTTTGGGGAAAAATAAAATTGTACTATTGAAAGTAATTTATTCTATATTAAATTAAAGAGAGATATAATAAGTTTCTAAAATGTGTCATGATTGATACCAAACATGTATTTTTTACATTTGAATTAAACATTGTATTGAACCAGAAGTTTTTGTTGACCTATGATTGATTTCGAGTTTTAATTATAACAAACAAATTGTTCTTATCTCTATCATTTACGTTTGAGTCTTCATTGATATATGTTGCGAACCTGGTGGAAATCGAGCATTCACAATCAAGCGAGAAAATCGAGCACTCACGTCAAAACAATCGAAGACAAATCAAGCATTCGCACCAAATTCAAAATCGAGCAACAAAACGTGCACTCGCGCCAAATCAATCGAAGACATTAGATTTAGATGATTTGAATTCATATGTAAAGATAAAACCCTTTAATTCTTAGTAATGAATTACTACAAATTCGTAAGTTAAATTTTTATGCATGAAATAAGCGTTTCTCAAAACGAGTTACATAAAAATTATTTTCAATGTGACAAAAATCTTGACTTAAATTTTTTTTTTTTTTAACCAATGACACTTATTTTGAAAAAGTTAAAATGTTCCTAAAGTATCTACACTTGCAAAAATAATTAAGAAAATGGTAAATTGGAGATTTTTGATCTGGCGGATGTCCGGTAGGTTTGGCGGACGTCCGGTAGTCCAACGATCAAATTTTTAACGATTCTAATTTCTAACACTCATTGGCTAGTATAGTCGTCCGGTACAGTGGTGGAAGTCCGGTAAGGGTCGTCCGATTGGACAAAAAAATTACGTTTTTAACTACTATAAATACCAACTCGCTTCCCATTTATTACACTAACTTTAGAGCATTCAATTGAGATTCTTTTGAGCCAAAAATGGCATTGATCTCTCATATCATTTATTATCAAATCACTTTGGCGTTGAAAAATCTTTGATCAAATTAACTATTGAAAATCATTCAATACATTAAAGTTTTTCATACCTAACACTTGAGATTCATTCATTGATATCTAGTAAAGTGTTAGCCTACTTCTCCTTTTGTACTCAACTTTGAATCTATCATTCGCTAAGAAGATAACATTTCACTTGTAAATTTATTTGAATTGTGGGTCGTGTTGAGGTCCCATAAAACTCAACGTTGTAAAAGGTTCGGTGATCCTTGCTTGTAAGTCACCTAAAGCTTTGTAAAGTGTTGGATTGCACCACAAGTCAATCAACATAGTAAGTTAAATTTTTATGCACGAAATTAGCGTTTCTCAAAAGGACTTGCATAAAAAATATTTTCGATGTGACAAAAATCTTCATTTACTTTTTTTTTTTACCAATGACACTTATTTTGAAAAAGTGAAAATGTTCCTGAATGATCTACACTTGCAAATATAATTAAGAAAATGGTAAATCAGAGATTTTTGATCTGGCGGATGTCCGGTAGTCCAATGATCAAATTTTTATCCGATCTAATTTCTGGCACTCATTGGCTAGTTCAGTCGTTCGGTACAGTGGCGGAAGTCCGGTAGAGGTCGTCCGTTTGGACAGAAAATTTACGTTTTTAACCGCTATGAATACCAACTCGCTTACCATTTATTACAATAACTTTAGAGCATTCAATTGAGATTCTTTTGAGCCAAAAATGGCATTGATCTCTCGTATCATTTATTATCAAATCACTTTGGCATTGAAAAATCATTGACCAAATTAACTCTTGAAAATCATTCTAAAAATTTACGTTTTTAACTGCTACTTCTCTTTTTGTACTCAACTTTGAATTTATCATTCGCTAAGAAGATAAGATTTCACTTGCAAATTTATTTGAATTGTGGGTCGTGTTGAGGTCCCGTAAAGCTCAACATTGTAAAAGGGTTGGTTCTCCTTGCTTGTAAGTCACCTAAAGCTTTGTAACGTGTTGGATTTCACCACAAGTCAATCAACATAGTGAAATTGGCCTTACTCGTGCCGGAGAGCTTGGTAACGGAGGACGTAGATCATTGCGTCGGATCGAACCTCCATAATTAATATACTAAAAGAATAATCATTTGTTGTTTTAGAACAAAACACAATTCAAATATTTAATTATTTCATAAGAATATTGTATTGCTCTGAAAAAGCATAACTAAATATAAGTTTGAATCTGAAAAATATGTTAATGCTTCCAGAGAAGCATAACTTACATACAAATAATCAATTATTCTAGAAGAATATTTGGTTATTTAAAAGAATTATTTATACAAATTAATATTCTAGAAGAGTCAATACTGTGTTTTGGGGAAAAATAAAATTGTACTATTGAAAGTAATATATTCTATATTAAATTAAAGAGAGATATAATAAGTTTCTAAAATGTGTGTCATGACTGATACCAAACATGTATTGTTTACATTTGAATTGAACATTGTATTGAACCAGAAGTTTATGTTGACCTATGATTGATTTCGAGTTTTGATTATAACAAACAAATTGTTCTTATCTCTAACATTTACATTTGAGTCTTCATTGATATATGTTGCGAACCTAGTGGAAATCGAGCATTCACAATCAAGCTTGGAAATGGAGCACTCACGTCAAAACAGTCGAAGACAAATCAAGCATTCGTACCAAATTCAAAATCGAGCAACAAAACGTGCACTCGCGCCAAATCAATCGAAGACTTTAGATTTAGATGATTTGAATTCATATGTAAAGATAAAACTCTTTAATTCTTTGCAATGAATCACTACAAACTCGCAAGTTAAATTTTTATGCACGAAATAAGCGTTTTTCAAAAGCACTTACATAAAAAATATTAATGACACTTATTTTGAAAAAGTGAAAATGTTCCTAAAGGTTCTACAGTTGCAAAAATAATTAAGAAAATGGTAAATGGGAGATTTTCGATCAGGCGAATGTCCACTAGGTTTAGCAGACGTCCGGTAGTCCGACGATCAAATTTTTAACCGTTCCAATTTCTGGCACTCATTGGCTATTTCAGTCGTCTGGTATAGTGGCGGAAGTACGGTAGGGGTCGTCCGGTTGGATAGAAAATTTACGTTTTTAACTGCTAAAAATACCAACTCGCTTACCATTTATTACAATAACTTTAGAGCATTCAATTCAGATTCTTTTGAGCCAAAAATTGCATTGATCTCTCATATAATTTATTATCGAATCACTTTGGCATTGAAAAATCTTTGATCAAATTAACTCTTGAAAATCATCATATACATCAAAGTTTTTCATACCTAACACTTGAGATTCATTCATTGATATCTATTAAAGTGTTAGCCTACTTCTCTTTTTGTACTCAACTTTGAATCTATCATTCATAAGAAGATAGGATTTCACTTGTAAATTTATTTGAATTGTGGGTCTTGTTTAGGTCCCGTAAAGCTCAACGTTGTAAAAGGGTCGGTGCTCATTGCTTGTAAATCACCTATAGCTTTGTAAAGTGTTGGATTGCACCACAAGTCAATCAACATAGTGAAATTGGCCTTACTCGTGCCGGAGAGCTTGGTAACGGAGGACGTAGATCATTGCGTTGGACCGAACCTCGATAATCAATATACTAAAAGAATAATCCGTTGTTGTTTTAGAACAAAACACAATTCAAATATTTAATTATTTCATAAGAATATTGCAAAATCGTTTGAACAAATTTATATAAATCAATATTTTAAAAGAATATTGTATTGCTCTTAAAAAGCATAACTAAATATAAGTTTGAATCTGAAAAATATGTTAATGCTTCCAAAGAAGCATAACTTATATACAAATAATCAATTATTCTAGAAGAATATTTGTTTATTTGAAAGAATTATTTATACATATTAATTTTCTAGAAGAGTCAATACTGTGTTTTGTGGAAAAATAAAATTCTACTGCTGATAGTAATTTATTCTATATTAAATTAAAGAGAAATATAATAATTTTCTAAAATGTGTGTCATGATTGATACCAAACACGTGTTTACATTTGAATTAAACATTGTATTGAACTAGAAGTTTATGTTGACCTATGATTGATTTCGGGTTTTGATTATAAGAAACAAATTGTTCTTATCTCTAACATTTACATTTGAGTCTTCATTGATATATGTTACGAACCTGGTGGAAATCGAGCATTCACAATCAAGCTTGGAAATGGAGCACTCACGTCAAGACAGTCGAAGATAAATCAAGCATTCGCACCAAATTCAAAATCGAGCAACAAAACGTGCACTCGCGCCAAATCAATAGAAGACATTAGATTTAGATGATTTGAATTCATATGTAAAGATAAAACTCTTTAATTCTTAGCAATGAATCACTACAAGCTCACAAGTTAATTTTTTATGCACGAAATAAGCGTTTCTCAAAAGCACTTACATAAAAAATATTTTCGATGTGACAAAAATCTTCACTTCATTTTTTTTTAATGACACTTATTTTGAAAAAGTAAAAATGTTCCTAAAGGTTCTACACTTTCAAAAATAATTAAGAAAATGGTAAATCGGAGATTTTCGATCTGGCGGATGTCCAGTAGGTTTGGCAGACGTCCGGTAGTCCGACGATGAAATTTTTAACCGTTCTAATTTCTGGAACTCATTAGCTAGTTCAGTCGTCCGGTACAGTGGCGGAAGTCCAGTAGGGGTCGTCCGGTTGGACCGAAAATTTACGTTTTTAACTGCTATAAATACCAACTCCCTTACCATTTATTACAATAACTTTAGAGCATTCAATTCAGATTCTTTTGAGCTAAAAACTGCATTGATCTCTCATATAATTTATTATCAAATCACTTTGGCATTGAAAAATCTTTGATCAAATTAACTCTTGAAAATCATTCTATATATCAAAGTTTTTCATACATAACACTTGAGATTCATTCATTGATATCTATTAAAGTGTTAGCCTACTTCTGTTTTTTACTCAACTTTGAATCTATCATTCACTAAGAAGATAAGATTTCACTTGTAAATTTATTTGAATTGTGGGTCGTGTTTAGGTCCCGTAAAGCTCAACGTTGTAAAAGGGTCGGTGCTCATTACTTGTAAATCACCTATAGCTTTGTAAAGTGTTGGATTGCACCACAAGTCAATCAACATAGTGAAGTTGGCCTTACTCGTGCCGGAGAGTTTGGTAACGGAGGACGTAGATCATTGCGTTGGACCGAACCTCGATAATCAATATACTAAAAGAATAATCAGTTGTTGTTTTTAGAACAAAACACAATTCAAATATTTAATTATTTCATAAGAATATTGCAAAATCGTTTGAACAAATTTATATAAATCACTGTTTTAAAAGAATATTGTATTGCTCTTAAAAAGCATAACTAAATATAAGTTTGAATCTAAAAAATATGTTAATGCTTCCGAAGAAGGATAACTTATATGCAAATAATCAATTATTCTAGAAGAATATTTGTTTATTTGAAAGAATTATTTATACATATTAATATTCTAGAAGAGTCAATACTGTGTTTTGTGGAAAAATAAAATTCTACTGCTGATAGTAATTTGTTCTATATTAAATTAAAGAGAAATATAATAATTTTCTAAAATGTGTGTCATGATTGATACCAAACATGTGTTTACATTTGAATTAAACATTGTATTGAACTAGAAGTTTATGTTGACCTATGATTGATTTCGAGTTTTGATTATAAGAAACAAATTGTTATTATCTCTAACATTTACATTTGAGTCTCCATTGATATATGTTGCGAACCTGGTGAAAATCGAGCATTCACAATCAAGCTTGGAAATCAAGCACTCACGTCAAAACAATCGATCACAAATCAAACATTCGCACCAAATTCAAAATCGAGCAACAAAATGTGCACTCGCGCCAAATCAATAGAGGACATTAGATTTAGATGATTTGAATTCATATGTAAAGATAAAACTCTTTAATTCTTAGCAATGAATCACTACAAGCTCGCAAGTTAAATTTTTGTGCACGAAATAAGCGTTTCTCAAAAGCACTTACATAAAAAATATTTTTGATGTGACAAAAATCTTCACTTCATTTTTTTTTTACCAATGACACTTATTTTGAAAAAGTAAAAATGTTCCTAAAGGTTCTACACTTGCAAAAATAATTAAGAAAATGGTAAATCGGAGATTTTCGATCTGGCGGATGTCCAGTAGGTTGGGCAGACGTTTAACCGTTCTAATTTCTGGAACTCATTGGCTAGTTCAGTCTTCCGGTATAGTGGCGGAAGTCCGGTAGGGGTCGTCCGGTTGGACAGAAAATTTACGTTTTTAACTGCTATAAATACCAACTCGCTTACCATTTATTACAATAATTTTAGAGCATTTAATTCAGATTCTTTTGAGCCAAAAATTGCATTGATCTCTCATATAATTTATTATCGAATCACTTTGGCTTTGAAAAATCTTTGATCAAATTAACTCTTGAAAATCATTCTATACATCAAAGTTTTTCATACCTAACACTTGAGATTCATTCATTGATATCTATTAAAGTGTTATCCTACTTCTCTTTTTGTACTCAACTTTGAATCTATCATTCACTAAGAAGATAAGATTTCACTTGTAAATTTATTTGAATTGTGGGTCGTGTTTAGGTCCCGTAAAGCTCAACGTTGTAAAAGGGTTGGTGCTCCTTGCTTGTAAGTCACCTAAAGCTTTGTAAAGTGTTGGATTGCACCACAAGTCAATCAACATAGTGAAATTGGCCTTACTCGTGCCGGAGAGTTTGGTAACGTAGGACGTAGATCATTGCGTTGGACCGAACCTCGATAATTAATATAGTAAAAGAATAATCAGTTGTTGTTTTGGAACAAAACACAATTCAAATATTTAATTATTTCATGAGAATACTGCAAAGTCGTTTGAACAAATTTATATAAATCAATGTTTTAAAAGAATATTGTATTGCTCTTAAAAAGCATAACTAAATATAAGTTTGAATCTGAAAAATATGTTAATGCTTCCGGAGAAGCATAATTTATATAAAAATAATCAATTATTCTAGAAGAATACTTTTTCATTTGAAAGAATTATTTATACTTATTAATATTCTAGAAGAGTTAATACTGTGTTTTGTGGAAAAATAAAATTCTACTTCTGATAGTAATTTATTCTATATTAAATTAAAGAAAAATATAATAATTTTCTAAAATGTGTGTCATGATTGATACCAAACATGTATTGTTTACATTTGAATTAAACATTGTATTGAACCAGAAGTTTATGTTGACCTATGATTGATTTCGAGTTTTGATTATAACAAACAAATTGTTCTTATCTCTAACATTCACATTTGAGTCTTCATTGATATATGTTACGAACTTGGTGGAAATCGAGCATTCACAATCAAGCTTGGAAATCGAGCACTCACGTCAAAACAATCGAAGACAAATCAAGCATTCGCACCAAATTCAAAATCGAGCAACAAAACGTGAACTCGCGCCAAATCAATCGAAGACATTAGATTTAGATGATTTGAAAACTCTTTAATTCTTAGCAATGAATCACTACAAGCTCGCAAGTTAAATTTCTATGCACGAAATAAGCGTTTCTCAAAAGCACTTACAGAAAAAATATTTTTGATGTGACCAAAATCTTCACTTCATTTTTTTTTTTACCAATGACACTTATTTTGAAAAAGTGAAAATGTTCCTAAAGGATCTACACTTGCAAAAATAATTAAGAAAATGGTAAATCGGAGATTTTCGATCTGGCGGATGTCCAGTAGGTTTGGCAGACGTTCGGTAGTCCGACGATCAAATTTTTAACCGCTCTAATTTTTGGCACTCATTGGCTAGTTCAGTCATCCGGTACAGTGGCGGAAGTCCGGTAGGGGTCGTCCGGTTGGACAGAAAATTTACGTTTTTAATTGCTATGAATACCAACTCGCTTACCATTTATTACAATAACTTTAGAGTATTCAATTCAGATTCTTTTGAGCCAAAAATGGCATTGATCTCTCATATCATTTATTATCAAATCACTTTGGCATTTAAAAATCTTTGATCAAATTAACTCTTGAAAATCATTCTATACATCAAAGTTTTTCATATTTAACACTTGAGATTCATTCATTGATATCTATTAAAGTATTAGCCTACTTCTCTTTTTGTACTCAACTTTGAATCTATCATTAGCTAAGAAGATAAGATTTCACTTGTAAATTTATTTGAATTGTGGGTCGTGTTTAGGTCTCGTAAAGCTCAACGTTGTAAAAGGATTGTTGCTCCTTGCTTGTAAGTCACCCAAAGCTTTGTAAAGTGTTGGATTGCACCACAAGTCAATCAACATAGCGAAATTAGCCTTACTCGTGTCGGAGAGATTAGTAACAGAGGACGTAGATCATTGCGTTGGACCGAACCTCGATAATTAACATACTAAAAGAATAATCAGTTGTTGTTTTAAAACAAAACACAATTCAAATATTTAATTATTTCATAAGAATATTGCAAAATCGTTTGAACAAATTTATATAAATCAATGTTTTAAAAGAATATTGTATTGCTCTTAAAAAGCATAACTAAATATAAGTTTGAATGTGATAAATATGTTAATGCTTCCGGAGAAGCATAACTTATATACAAATAATCAATTATTCTAGAAGAATATTTGTTTATTTGAAAGAATTATTTATACATATTAATATTCTAGAAGAGTAAATACTGTGTTTTGTGGAAAAATAAAATTGTACTACTGATGATAATTTATTCTATATTAAATTAAAGAGAAATATAATAATTTTCTAAAATGTGTGTCATGATTGATACCAAACATGTATTGTTTACATTTGAATTAAACATTGTATTGAACCAGAAGTTTATGTTGACCTATGATTGATTTCGAGTTTTGATTATAACAAATAATCGAGCACTCACGTCAAAACAATCGAAGACAAATCAAGCATTCGCACCAAATTCAAAATCGAGCAACAAAACGTGCACTCGCGCCAAATCAATCGAAGACATTAGATTTAGATGATTTGAATTCATATGTAAAGATAAAACTCTTTAATTCTTAGCAATGAATCACTACAAGCTCGCAAGTTCAATTTTTATGCACGAAATAAGCGTTTCTCAAAAGCACTTGCAGAAAAAATATTTTCGATGTGCCAAAAATCTTCACTTCATTTTTTTTTTACCAGTGACACTTATTTTTAAAAAGTGAAAATGTTCCTAAAAGATCTACACTTGCAAAAATAATTAAGAAAATGGTAAATCGGAGATTTTCGATCTGGCGGATGTCCAGTAGGTTTGGCAGACGTCCGGTAGTCCGACGATCAAATTTTTAACCGCTCTAATTTCTGACACTCATTGGCTAGTTCAGTCATCAGGTACAGTGGCGGAAGTCCGGTTGGGGTCGTCCGGTTGGACAGAAAATTTACGTTTTTAATTGCTATGAATACCAACTCGCTTACCATTTATTACAATAACTTTAGAGTATTCAATTCAGATTCTTTTGAGCCAAAAGTTGCATTGATCTCTCATATAATTTATTATCGAATCACTTTGGCATTGAAAAATCTTTGATCAAATTAACTCTTGAAAATCATCATATACATCAAAGTTTACGTTTTTAACTGCTAAAAATACCAACGCGCTTACCATTTATTACAATAACTTTAGAGCATTCAATCCAGATTCTTTTGAGCCAAAAATTGCATTGATCTCTCATATAATTTATTATCGAATCACTTTGGCTTTGAAAAATCTTTGATCAAATTAACTCTTGAAAATCATTCTATACATCAAAATTTTTCATACCTAACACTTGAGATTTATTCATTGATATCTATTACAGTGTTAGCCTACTTCTCTTTTTGTACTCAACTTTGAATCTATCATTAGCTAAGAAGATAAGATTTCACTTGTAAATTTATTTGAATTGTGGGTCGTGTTTAGGTCCCGTAAAGCTCAACGTTGTAAAAGGGTTGGTGCTCCTTACTTGTAAGTCACCCAAAGCTTTGTAAAGTGTTGGATTGCACCACAAGTCAATCAATATAGTGAAATTGGCCTTACCCGTGTCGGAGAGCTTGATAACAGAGGACGTAGATCATTGCATTGGATCGAATCTCCATAATTAATATACTAAAAGAATAATCAGTTGTTGTTTTAGAACAAAACACAATTCAAATATTTAAATATTTCATAAGAATATTGCAAAATCGTTTGAACAAATTTATATAAATCAATATTTTAAAAGAATATTATATTGCTCTTAAAAAGCATAACTAAATATGAGATTACAAATCTCATTCAATAGTCTGGAAGAGTGAATATTATGTTAGTTTAAAAAATTGACTTTATATAAGTTTGAATATGATAAATATGTTAATGTTTCCGGAGAAGCATAACTTACATACAAATAATCAATTATTCTAGAAGAATATTTGGTTATTTGAAAGAATTATTTATACATATTAATATTCTAGAAAAGTCAATGCGGTGTTTTGTGGAAAAATAAAATTCTACTCTTGATAGTAATTTATTCTATATTAAATTAAAGAGAAATATAAAATGTTCTAAAATGTGTGTCATGATTGATACCAAACATGTATTGTTTACATTTGACTTAAACATTGTATTGAACCAGAAGTTTATGTTGACCTATGATTGATTTCGAGTTTTGATTATAACAAACAAATTATTTTTATCTCTAACATCTACATTTGAGTCTTCATTTATATATGGTCCGTCTTTTTCTGACACTGAACGATGAAGAAAATGTAGACGATCTTAATCCAAGCCATCTTGTGACACCCCTCAGTCGAACCGCATCAAAGATTTAGCAAGATGGACCCCTTATCACTATATAGGTAGTTTGAAATTTAAAGATCGATATCAGACATAAGCAAAAATGGCTTGCAGTACAGACTTAACTAGGACTTCGTGACGACCAATCGAAAACAAATGCCTCATCCAACCTTGAACCCTTTTCGCATACGTGTCTTAATATTCACGAAAGTCGCTCACTTATCATGCCCAATCACAGAAGGGAAATCCACGCATCTGTTACGAGGCTTGGGAATTGTATGCCTCAACACTTGTTGGTAGGATTATGTTTAGTCAAAGAAACGTTAGGGCTTAAGGTGTTAGAATTTGGGTGTGACTCGACTTCATTGTTGAAGTAATTAAAGAATTCTAATTGAAGTACACGTCATGAAGAATTCAAATTTGGAATATCATTTGAATCCTATGTCAAGTTGAAGTTCTATTTTGGAAGCCCATTGGGAGTCGAAATTTGTTTTGGACTCAATGTTTTGGTATCCTACTTCATCAACAACTCTACTAAGAGGGTTTGGATGTCTCATACATGTTTCCTATAAATACTAGACTCTTCTATACAATTTTATGGTGTGAGAAAATAGATTACTAGAATTATAGGATCTATTGTAATTTTTCTCTCTTCTCCATTATTCTTGAGTCAATAAAATATCTTAATTCCTCTGCCATATTCTTGTCTTTATTATTCTTTTGCTTGATGATTTATTTCATTATTATTTGCCATATAACTTCAATATCTCAATCTGGTGATTTGTTTCACAACAATTGGTATCAGAACAATTCTGGTATCTTGATTGTTTTACAACAATTGGTATCAGAGCCCAAGTTCAGCAGTTTCGTAAGAGCGTAGGGTTTGATTTGTTCAAAGTTTCTGTTCGTGATGGCTTCCATGAAGTATGACATTCCACTTTTGGATCGAAGCACTAGATTTTCATTATGACAGGTTAAGATACGTGCAGTACTCACACAACTGAATTTAGATGATCCATTGTAGAAATGGACAAGATGCTCGCAACTTTGACGGTGGTGGAGAAATTACGGAAGGATAAGAAGTCAGTTTCTCACATTCATCTTCATCTCCCAAATACTATTCTTCAAGATGTTTTGAAAGAGAATTCAACAGCTACTTTATGGT
>CAIGRN010086512.1:0-13915 GCA_903798345.1 Fraxinus anomala | reverse complement strand
ATACATATTATTTTTTGTAGATGTACTAGGTGTTGTCATATACATACGCCAGAAACGACTTATTCAAATAAGATTTGGTACGGAAACCTTTCTACAAGATGTTGTTTTAATCGACAACAATTTTTTGTACTTTAAAACTAACCCTGTGGGATAACTTTGCTGAAGAAGAAAGTAATAAAATACTTGAAAATCTAGCAAATAGGCCAATCATATGGGCTACAAATCTGAGAGTGTCTTCATTCAATGGTAAATCTATTATACTACAGTTTTATTATAATTTAACAAAAACACAATATATAAATTCTTTTTTGCCATGCACGTATTACACTTTCTACCAAAATGAATAGCACTTTCTTCATTGACGCTGAATTAACTTCTGTTACAGAGTACAAACATTGGTATTCTACTATATTTAGAATACATATTTCTTTAACATACATTATTGTAACTTCTATACAAAACTAAATATATAATTGTTTTTACATGGTGGAAGCTAATAAAGAAACCCTGGACAAACTCATGGGAAATAAACCATTTGTAACTGTTAGCCCACCTAAATTCATTCCTCCTCCTCCAACTGAGAAAAGTTTTACACAAATTGCTGATTTGTTGAGAACCAATCTAGAAGTAATTATAGATTACTTTATAAAATAAAATGTTTTATATACAGTAACACATTTTTGTATTTAATTATATATACTTTTTTTTCCAGGAGAAATTCTACTGGGTAAGTGCACAATGGAAAATTAACATAAAAAAACAATCCTTCTAATATATGTCTTACAGTAATTGCAAGAAGACATCTAACGGAGATTTTGGAGAAACCCACAAGTGTGGATTTTGCAAATATGAACAAGCAAAGGTTGTTCCAAGATAATTTAAGTATATTTAAATATTTACTAAAAGTTTTATTTTTCGTCCAAATATTACTAAAATTTTTAATTCACACATTATACAATAGATATTCCTAATTAAAACTTTTTATTCTTCATAGAGCAAATGCTTTGATTCACATTGAAGACAAGTAAACATCATTGGATGCAACCATAATTGGAGATACTGCAGAAACAATGCTTCAAACAAATGTTGTTATATTAATGAATTATTCTCCAGTGGTAAAATTTTTACCTCTCAAATCTTAAAATACAATTTTGAACAAAAATAATATTAATTTATTAATGCATATTTCATTCGCAGACACCAATCACAGAATTGAACAAGATCATGGGACTAGAAAGCCAAATAGAACTTTTGTTTCATTTAAAAGTAACAGAAAAACGCCACAATCCATCTGAATGTCGATTTGAAATCCTCACCGCAATCAGTAATAACAATGTTTCTGAAAATCAAATTGAAGGAGAACATAGAAAAAATAAAAAACGCAATGTGCATCCAAGTCATTGAATCTTCCACACAAAATGAAGAAATTCATCAGTTGACCACAAAAAGAACTCTTTTTGAAGAACCAGTCATAACTGCTGAGGCAAATCAGAAAAATAAAAGAATCAACAAAGCGATGTCCTCGACTTGAAAGAAAGCCATCAATGATAGCTTTTTGTGGAAGTTATGTACTCTATTTTGCATCAATAACTTCTTACTCAATGATACAAAATATTGTAGCATTTCATAACTATTATAATTTCGACATGGGTTTTTTGTGGGGCGTAAGAAGTTGATGTATTTAAAGTAAAGTGAATGTATCGGTTTCATAATAGTGAAGTTTGACATGTAACGTTTTTTATATATGTAATACTATTTAGTTGTTTATTTGTGTTCATAAACTATATTTGAAGGTACAAAAATATATATACATGTGTATATATTTTTAATAGTTAAAGCAAAAATAAATTTTACATAAATAAAATAAATATCAAACGTTCAGTTTATGTATAGTGTATACAATAAAATGTTATTGCTTAATAGAAAAAAATAGTATAAATACTTATTTTGAATTATTTATTCATTTTACCATTTATTAAATATAAAATATATATAAAAAAAGGGAGGGAGGGGGGGGGGGCGGGGGGGACGAACTCCGCATGCGGAGTTCGTGCTCCGCATTATGCAGAGTTTGCTCAACAAATGCAGAGCACCAACTCCGCATAATGCGAAGATAGCTCCGCATTATGCGGAGTTCATGCTCCGCATTTTTGCGAAGCACAACCTCCGCATATTGCAGAGCCCTCTTCGCATTTACGGACCTCTTGCTCCGCATTTCTACGGAACGTGTTATTTTCCAAAAAAAAAAATTAATTTTGCATTTCCTAAATTACTCATTTTTTAAATAAATAAGATAAAATAATATAATCATAATTACAAATATTTTTTTATTATATTTAATCAATAATGTAATACTACTTAAATAATAACTACAATACCTACTACCTAAAACAATCACAATTTCATAAAATTTATCTAAACCTCAACAAAAATAAAAATTTTATAAAAATTATGTTTAATATAAAACTGTTTTTAATTAAATAAATATTTCATTTAATTTCTCATCTATAATACTTTTTTCATCTAACAAAAACCTTTTTCTTTACAAACCAAACTGCATATTAATGATACTCAAATTTATAGAATTTTTCGTTTTGAACTACCCGTTAGAAACAGTTAACCCATACAGGATGAGTATATACAGAAGAAAACTTGCAGTTGATATTTGTTTTAATAAATATTTCTTGCGCCCCCGATCACCGTAATTTATTGAATCATTCAGAACAAGGTACTCATAAATATTTTCTTTTAATTATCTATACTGTTTCTATGTTTTAGTTGATATAAAGCTTGTTGCTTCATTTACTATTTATATGTAATAATTCTTTCCTTGTACATTTTCTATTTCAAATTTAAAGCAATGATTGAAAACTTCTTTGCAACTAAGCTGAATAAATATGGATGTCAAACCTCGTTCAACAAGAAAACAACAAAGGTTAGTGTCATCATCTATCAAGTAAACCTAAAAAAAAAATTGTTTATGAGATGCTATTCTTTTGTACACATTTTTAGTCGTAACTACCAATTTTCCAAAAAACAATTCTATAACCTCTTCTCGAATTTGCAAGTGTATAGATCAAGAGAAGACATGCTGAAGGCCTTTCCTTGTATAACTAATGGAGTAGTATCTCTTGATGGTGAGATTGTAAGAAGACCTGGGGTGTTCTTTTTAGGCAACCGGTAAAAAAAATTGACTTTAATTCAGTATTTCCCAATATCTTGCTAAAACATGACACAATCAAAGCATATCTTTAGTTTTCATTTATTTATTTGAGATAGATGGATAGGCCAGATGCCTTGTCTTTCAACCTCGTTCTGATGAGTAATCACAGGTTTACTCGTGCACATCAGAAATAATTGTCAATGTTCAATTGTAAATATTAATTTGTTGAATATAATTTCACCTTCAGTTTTTTCTGATTTAATAGGAGTTATTGACGTGAAATTCAGTAGGAAAAATCAGAAAATTGGAAAAACAAATCTGCACAAAACAGTATGATGAAATTTTCTTGAAATATTTTCCAATTATATGTATGTTATTTTGGCGTTTAAATTATGGGTTTATTTTGGTAGTTGTTGGCTTTTGAAATAGAGATGGACTAGATGGTAAATTTTTTAGGTTGAAAGATTAGACTTTTCTCTCATTTTTTAGCAATCTTGCTCAAGTAGTTTTTATTTGGGGTTTGTGAGTGCATAAATGACATTTTTTTGCTAAAGAAAGTTGTATATATTACTTTTTCAATTGTATTCGAGTCTGTTGGTGTTTGGGTGTCTGTTCATGTGTAGTACTGTTGAAAAATTGTTCTTTTAAGGGATTTGTTTGAAAAAATCATGCTTCAGAATTGAAGAGAAACTCTAGGTGCTTTGCTATCAAATATGGGTATTGGTGGAGCAGTGTCCAACGGAATTTATTGTGCATTTCTGGCTCAATGTATTTGTTCTGTAATGTGTTACATTATTTTGTTGATTACTTCTCTAGAAAGTTCAATTTTTTATCGGCTTTAAACAAAAAAAAATGGAAGTCTTCTTTTACTTACTTGTCCACTCCGCGGTGCTTTTGTTGGCTACCTTAAATGTGGACACTAACATTTTGGTTCTATACAAGAAAGTGAGATCTTGCTGATAAGTGTATGTCATTTGTGGTTCTATGCCAGATGGTTTTCTTCAAGGTTCTGTTGAACCTAGCTAATGTGTGTAAAATTCAGATATAAAATTTATGGGGTAGCTTACCTTGTGTCTTTGGTAATTAGAATTTTCTTTATGCGAGACAAGTCTAGGTTGGTGGTTCTCCAACTTATTGAATTGAGAGGAAACTAAGGAAAGGAAGATTTTGACAAATGTATGTTGGTCGGCAAATAAATCCCCCAAATCCAAATGAAAAAAAGGGGTCCATAAGCTGTAGAATTACGTGCTTTCTGTATTTTGTAGCTTGCAACAATGATCATTTCTTATGCAAATGTAACATTTCCGTGTCCTTTCTAGGTAGCCTTAAAATTTGAGCATCATAGCAACAAAGACTATGATTACGGACCCCCTTATTTGTGGCAAGTCTACATTGATAAGTAAACAACTATGTGCAGCATCCACATCAGGCTGGATAATAAGCCCCAAAATAAAACAACTTCATCATTATCTAAGTTTTCATTGTTGTTTTTCGTCATAAACAATTTTTTCCTGGGGCTTGTTTCCAGTTTTTGTGCACTTGTCACGGGGAATCGATGAAGGAACATGTCGTCTTATTCTTAAACTTTTATTTTGGTTGAAAGAGTTCTCTACTCATCGGTTGTCTATCCATATAAGTATGGTCTCATCCAACAACTAATAAGTAATGGGTTAGTTTTAATACTTGTTAAAAATTTCCAAGATTTGCAAGTCATGTTCTTTATCATGTTTTCTTTATAAGAGCAAGGTGATCTAAAGCTTCATGTATAAGCTTTGGAGTCTGAAAGAGCTTTTCAACATGCTACATTTGTTCAAAGTACAGTTGGATGTGTACGGCAACTTCATATCAAGTTAGAAATCAACCCAACATGGCCTTTTCCATACCTATGTGACAATAAATATCAATGCCATCTCTCTTCTTTATTTATGTTTTATCAAATTGCAATTGTTGGAGCTTAATTTGTATCTAAATTATTTTCATATATTTACACTTTCTTCAGCGGCTAGATGAGAGAGAAATCATAAAACTTGTATTATTTGTCTTCTTTTTTCCAGTAACTTGCTTGCTTATTCAATATGTAAAATAAATCCTTGTTTACATGCAAAAGGATTTTCTCATGTAAAAATTCATCTTAGTATAGTCATCACGAGACATCTTTTGTTATCTTTTGTTTAGACTACCATTTCGTTCTTTTTTGTATTGTAAAAGTCAATCTTATATCTCCTTCATTCTTATTATTTGATTTTCTTTCTAAAATGACATATACTTGAAGCTTGAGCTTTTATTTTTTATTGCATAATTTTAGTACATCCCATCCAAATCATCGACTATTAAGTATAAAAAAAAAGCTATATTATGCTTTCAATACTTGAGAAAATGTTACCAAAAAACGGAGATAATTTTTTTTTTTTGGAACGCTAACATTACCTCCGTGATCACATTGCTCGTGCATTGCACGGGCAATAGACTAGTATATTTATAAGTAAGATAAAAGCATTTGATCCAAAATATTTAGAAATAAGAAGACTCTTAAAAGGTAAATTTAAGCATAACCAAACACGGTGTTAAAAGCTGAGGAACACGTTTGTTAAAAGTGTTATTTGCAAGAATGCAGAAAAGAAGAGGCAAAACCAGTCGCAGAAAATAGTGTAAAATCGAAGTATACCCTTCTTAAACCTTTTCCTCCGCTCTTTCTTTATCATCCATGGAAGTGCAAGCATCTACTTCTTCTTCTTCGTCTTCCTATCATTAACAAGAAACCCTTTCAGTTCAAAATATGCTTCTTTTACCTCAGAGGAGACTATTTTTGATCTCCAATTCCAACTGCAACAGAGTAATTTTCATGGGCTCCAAACACTTGCTTCTTCTTAAGTCTACACTCACGCCCGTAACACATACACATACATATGTGGCCCATTTTTCTTCAACTTCGCAACCTCAGTTATTTTGTACTCATAGGAAAAATATAGCATTTTCTACTTCTTCTCCGAAACCCATGTCTCCAATTCATCGAATGACCTCTGGGTTGAGTTATTACCCCCATGCTGCTATGCCTATACCCAGACCAGGTTTTTTTTTAATTCTATTTCTTTTCTTTTCTATTTGATGCTTTGTTCACTTTTAATATATTTGCCGTGTTATTAATGTTTGAAAATCGACTGTCAGATGAAGGTATAACTAATTTAGCAGAGAGCATATTTTTAGAGCGTTATTGTTAAGAAACTTTCTTTTCAAATTTCATTTGGTATTTAAGTTTGTTTATATAATTTGGTACTTAAGTATGGGGGTATAATATGTTTACATTTCATCTATGCATAAGTTGGATTAAAAGAGGGGTAAAGCTGAATTCCTTGTGTTATTTGTTCTGCTTTTAATGGATTTTGAAGAATGCTTTGTTTAATTTTGTCTAGCTTCTGGAGTTGTTTTGGAGACCCCAGAGCAGCAAGTGCTAGATTCGGAGCAGCTGAGGATGTTAAAACAGAAATTGGAGGATATCGGGATTGATGGCGATGCTTGTAAGCCAGGGCAATACTATGGTTTAGTGTGTCCAAACGTATGTGCTTTTGAATATTATTTTTCCCAGAGACTTGTCATGTTTCAGTTTATTCAGCTAAAATGATCCTGCGATTTAGTAATTTAACATTTTTACTACTACTGTATATGAAGAGACGAGTACTATATATCTATATCAAACATGCCAACAGACATAAATAAGTTAATTTCATATGTTTTTGTCAATGGGACTGTATTTGTATTTACCACGTACCAGATTGTGCTCATTTTAGTTGTTTGTTTCATTGTCTTGAGTCCCCTCATTGTTGACATTTGTAGTGCAAAGGTGGAGATTCAGAAGAGAAAAGCTTATCTCTTCACATCACAGAAGATGGGTAAGTTCCTGTTATACTTTGTGTTCTGTGTTTTCCTTTTCTTTTATCAGAAGTAAGTATAGTACTATACACCTATATGTCATAGTGCTGCAGCAATGTGGACCTGCTTTCGGGCTAAATGTGGGTGGAGAGGCACTACAAGGGTATGCTTTAAATGAAGTTGCTTAACTGACTACTGAGTACTGATGGTGCACAACTCATGTGTTCTACTGGTTATTTTGCTTGCAGGCCTTTGCTGATGTAAAATCTACTTATGCAAAAATGAATAGAATCAGCAAAGTAAAACAACCATTCAGAGAAATCACAGAGGAGAGTTTGGAACTGGAACCTTTGTGCAATGAGGTAGTTATAATTATTTGTTATCCATTTTTAGACATTCTCTCCCATACGAATCACTGGCAGGTAAAATCTATTTGCTAATATCGTTCTGCATGTTTGGCACTGTAAAATTTTGTGCCTCTTTTCGATGTTAAGATTAAAGTAGACCGTTTGTTCGTTGTCTATGATCCTATACCGGTTCTCTTTGTGGCTTATCTATATCTGACTGAGATATTCAACCTTGTTGATGCCTTTTGACTGTTGTTTCAGCTACTTGCATATTTTGCTGAGCGAATGATATCTGGAGAAACACTGCGAAGAAACTCTGTAATGCAAAAAAGAAGTGGCAACCAGGTGCAGATGTTGTTTTCTTTTCAGAAATGTTCTTGTATATTTGTCTGCAATTACGAGGTTATCTTGATGTGCTAAAGAATTATTTCTAGCCATGGCATTAATTACAGTTATTGCAGTGCCATCGAAACCACATCCCCCGTGAACCCTGGGCCCTTTGCCCTTCTCCCGAAAGAAGAGGAAGGCCAGGGGAACAGATTTTAGAGAGACAGAGAGGAGTGTCAAAAACATTGTTTAGACTCTTCTAAACTGTTATATTCTAGTAACTTGACTTTGATTTAATTACTAATTTTGCTGGAGTAATGTCTGATGAAGATTTCTATACAGATTGCTATTGCTTTCACCTATCGAAGGAATGGAGAACTTGTGAGCTGCAAGTATAGGGATATTACTAAGAAATTTTGGCAGGTATGTTTATATGTATTGTTAGTTATTCTTTGAAAACACCGAAGGTTAAAAGCAGGAAAAGCTTTTATTCTTTCAATAATATGCAAGACAACCTAATTACCTCCTTTAATAGTAAACGAAAGATATAAAAAAGGAAAAGACAATAATCTAAATATGCTAATGAATCTCCTATAATCAATCCTAATTACAAGTTGCCTAAATATACAAAATTACTTAAGGAATGTAGAATATTCTCGTGATTTCAACACTCCCCCTCAAGTTGGATTGTAGATATTGATCATATCCGACTTTTGAATGAAATCATCGAATTTCTGTTGAGGCAATCCTTTGGTGAAGATGTCCACTGTTTGTTCCTGTGTGGGAACATACGTCATGCAAATAGTCCTTTCTTCTACCTTTTCTTTAATGAAATGTGTGTCCACCTCTACATGTTTAGTTCGATCATGTTGAACTGGGTTAAGAGAAATAATGATGGCAGCTTTGTTATCGCAATATAGTTTGATTGAAAATTTTATTGTCACATGTAGCTCTTCTAAAAGTTTTTTCAACCACAGCCCCTCACAAATTCCATGTACTACTGCTCTAAACTCAGTTTCAGCACTGCTTCTAGCTACAACATTTTGCTTCTTGCTCTTCCATGTTACCAGATTTCCCTAAAAAAAAGTGCAATATCCGGTAGTCGACCTTCTGTCTTCTGTGTGACCTGCCCAATCTGCATCTGTGAAGCTACCTCTTTTCTTTCACCTTTCTTGAAAAATAGTCATTTTCCCAAGGATCCCTTCAGATATTTGAGTATCTTATAAACTGCTTCGAGGTGAGTTTCCTTTGGAGAATGCATATGTTGGCTTACCATACTAATTGCAAATGCGATGTCACGTCTGGTATGTGACAAATAGATGAGTTTACTTACTAGTCGTCGGTATCTATTCGTGTCACGTCTGGTATGTGACAAATAGATGAGTTTACTTACTATTCGTCGGTATCTATTCGTGTCTACCGAATTGCCAACATTCTCGATTTTCTTTCCTACTTCAATTGGTGTATCACTTGGTTTACATCCAAGCATTCCCGTTTCGGCAAGGAGGTCAAGGACTTATTTTCTCTGCGAGACGCTAATTCCCTTTTTTGACCTTGCTACTTCCATTCCTAAGAAGTATCGCATTTGTCCCAAATCTTTTACTTCGAATTCAGTGGCTAAGCTTTTCTTCAATTTCTCCATTTCTACTATGTTGTCTCCTGTCAAGATTATGTCATCAACATATACAATCAAGATTGTTTTAGTCCCATCATCAAAATTGCTCGAGGAACAAAGTATGATCTGACTGTCCTTGTTGATATCCTTGTTTCTTCAGTACATTTGCAAATCTGTCAAACCATGCTCTGGGTGACTGCTTGAGTCCATACAAAGACTTCTTGAGCTTACATACCCGATCCTTTTCGTTGACCATGCAAAAACTAGGTGGTAGTGTCATTTAAATTTCTTCTTCCAATTCTCCATTTAGAAATGCATTCTTGATATCTAGTTGTCGTAGAGGCCAATCCAGATTCGCTACTAATGACAAAAGTACTCGGACTGTATTCAATTTTGCCACAAGTGCAAATGTCTCTGTGTAGTCAATGCCATAAGTTTGTGTGTATCCCTTAGCAACCAGCCGAGTTTTATATCGTTCCACTGTCCCATCAGCTTTATATTTTTAGTTGAAAACCCATTTGCATTCCACTTGTATTTTTCCTCTGGGTAGATCCATTACATCCCAAGTATCATTCCTTTCCAACGCTCGCATCTCCTCCATTATTGCCTCTCTCCATATTGGGTTTTCCAAGGCTTCCTGAATGTTCTTTGGAGTTTTGGTACTATCAAGATGAGATATAAAGCTACGAATCCTGTAGATAGAACATTATAGGATACGAATTTTGAGATAGGGTGAAGAGTACATGACCGAGTTTGTTTTCTAAGCGTGATGGGTATGTTAATGTCTGATGATTCTGATACAATTGTAGTGTCATGGGATTCTGGACCTGCCATTGGTTTCGACTCTCTTGGTGCTTCGGGAGTGAGGTTCTCATTTTGCCTTACTTTATGTCTCCTTGAGTAAACAAATATTTCCTTGTCACTTTGTTTTTCTGCATTACTCCTTGGATTAGAGTTTCCTCCTGTAGATGGCATAGAAGAACTATGGGGTATGATAGGAGTTGTGATGGGTATTGAGATAGACTTAAGAGGAAGTTCTAAGTTGAGGTACCGATCTTCTCTTAGATTCTCCCCCGAAGAGAGGTTTGGTGGAAAGATGGAGTATTTTCAAAGAATGTGACATCGAGATTGACTTTTTTTGTGGAAGGATCATAACATTTGTATCCTTTCTGAGTAGGAAAGTAGCCGAGAAAGACACATTTAACTGCTCGAGGATCTAGTTTATGTCTGTGATTGTTGTGAATATGGGCAAAGGCGGTATAACTAAACACCCTAAGGGGTAGGTTTGAGCTGAGCCGAGAGTTCGGAAAGAATTTTTGAAATTTGTTGAGAAGGGATTCGAAGTTTAAGGTACAACTGGGCATTCGGTTGATTAGGTAAGCAAAAGTTAAGATAGCATCTCCCAATAACCCTTTTGGCATGTTTGCTGTAAACATCAAAGCTCGAGCAACTTCTAGAAGGTGTCTATTTTTTCGTTCGGCAATCTCATTTTGTTGGGGAATTTCAACACGAGCTTTGATGGATTATCCCATTAGTTTGAACGAAATCCCCTAAATTTTTGTTAAAGTATTCTGTGCCACCGCGGAATTTAAATATGTGTTTGAAATTGGTTTTGTATCATGGAGTGGAAATTAATAAACACTGATCGAATGTCAAATTTTTCTTTTAATAGATATACCCAACAAAGTCGAGTGTGATTTTCAATAAATGTGAAACCATTTTGCGCGAGTACGATTTGGAATTCGTGAAGGACTCCATACATCACTGTGACTCATAGTGAATAGTTTTGATGGTTTATATGGGGATTTTGGGAACGATGTTCGTTGACGTTTAGCAAGTTCACAAAATTCACATTGAAGATTAACGAGCTTTTTATTCAAGGAAATATTGGGAAATACATGCTTCAAATATTGAAGATTGGGATGACCCATTCTAAAATGCCATAACAAGACCACTATCACTAGAAATAGATGCAGAATCACAAACGGCAATTCGATGTTGCTTACTCATATCAACCTCGTTAAAGTAGTAGCGCCCCTCACACTCTTTAGCACTGCCATTTGTCTTTCTCGATAGTAGGTCCTGAAAAACATAGTGCGAAGAGAGGAATTTAGCAGTGCAATTTGAGGTCTTGGTTAATTGGCTAAAAGATAATAAGTTACACGACAAATTAGGAACATGAAGGACAAATTCTAAAGTTATGGAGTCAGAGAGTTGAATACTCCCTTTTCCCACGACCGGTGAGAGATCCATCGGCAATTTTGACTTTAAGATTACCTGCACATGTTGAATGAGGAGAATAGGTTGTAGGAGCCCGTCATGTGATTAGATGCTCCTGAATCAATGATCCAAGGGATTTTAAATGTTGAGGTAGTATTTAAAGCTTTTAAAAAATTACCTCTATGAGCTAATGAGCTTAAAGAATCGTGTTTGGAAGATTGATCGGATGTTTGAAGACTTGAAATTTTTTTGTAAAGGTGCTCTATCTGTTCAGGATTGAAAGCGCTGCTTGGTGTAGGAATTTTTGTTTGATGATCAACAGAAACTTGGTAGCCTCGATTTCTAGTATTCTGCCTTGGTTTCCAATCAATTGGTTTTCCATGCAAATCCCAACATCTTCTTTGTGTCCTGGTTTACGGCAATGTTCACACCAAGGTCGACCTTTTTGTTGTTTGGTACCTGGCCCTTTGGAGAATAGACCCACATTCCCTGGCCCAATATTATGATTCAGCCCATTGAAATTACATTCAACAGGCCCACTATTTTGAAGGTAACCCATATTACTTGGCCCACTAGTTGAAAAATGACCCATATTATTCGGCCCATTCCGACTGTTTTTTGGCCCAAATCTGTTACCCAATAAGGCCAACGCCACTTCCTCGTTTTTACCACTGTTCGGCATCACTTTTCTTCGACTTTCTTCTCGGCGAATTTCTGCGAAAACCTCCCGTGTCGAAGGTAATGGTTGCCAGCCGAGAATCCTCCCCCTGGCGTCGTCCAAGTTCGATGGAGTCGAGCCAAAAATTTTAACACCCTTTCATTCTCTAATTTTCTCCGGTAACGAACGCAGTCCCCAGGGTAGTCCCATTCTTCCTCTGTACTCAAATTGAGTTCCTGCCACAACGCCACCATCTCCATGTAGTACTCAGTTACCTCCCTATTTCCCTGCTTTAGCTGCCACAATTTGCTTTTAATTTCGAAGATTTGAGAGGAATTTTCAGAATCGCAGTAGGTTTCTCGAACAGCGTCCCACACGTCTTTTGCATAGGGTAGGAATAAATAAGTTTTTCTTATGGAGGGGACCATAGAGTTCACGAGCCACGCAGTCACCAGAGAGTTTTCTGACTTCCATCTTTGCAAGCAGACATCGATGGAGGCAGGATTCTTCGTGTCACCAGTCAGGTACCCCAATTTCCCTTTACCATCAATCACTAGTGTGATGGATTGGCCCATTCTCTGAACAGTTTTTCCAGCGTGAGTTGGAGGAACGAATTGTCAATTCCTCCAGAGCCAACTGTGGGTATGGCTTCTGTTTTACCATCGTGTGGTTCAGAGGTCATTGACCCCTCACTGGTGTCGACTGTTTCCATTATCGAGGTGGGTTATGGCTCCCGCTCTGATACCATGAAAACACCGAAGGTTAAAAGCAGGAAAAGCTTTTATTCTTTCAATAATATGCAATACAACCTAATTACCTCCTTTAATAGTAAGCAAAAGATATAAAAAAGGAAAAGACAATAATCTAAATATGCTAATGAATCTCCTATAATCAATCCTAATTACAAGTTGCCTAAATATACAAAATTACTTGAGGAATGTAGAATATTCCCATATTCTCGTGATTTCAACATTCTTCATGCCTGAAAAGATTTAAATTGCCGCAGGTATGTTTATATGAATTGTTAGTTATTCTTCATGCCTGAAAAGGTTTAAATTTCCAAGAACAAACACTCATTTAAGATGCTCTTTGCGATTATATAACTCTCCTACTGCACCAACCATTCATAATATGGCACAGTCTTCCAATTAGACTGTTATAGTTTTCTGATGTGCCTTTTTAAGTATAACATTGAAGTAGTTCTGATGTTTTACTGTCGTGAGTCTCATAGTATTTAGCTGGTAACACTGATGGGCAGGAAACAAATACTCAAAAGGTTTTTTATGGACTGGATGATATAAAGGGAGCTAGTGATATTATCATTGTAAGTTAAATTTCTTCATTGTTCTGTTGTCTATGGTCAATGCATTTGACTTTTCGTGCTATTTATTCTTATATTCTTAAATAAAGGTTGAAGGTGAAATGGATAAGCTTGCAATGGAAGAAGCTGGTTTTAAAAACTGCGTGAGTGTTCCAGATGGTGCACCTCCAAAAGTCTCAAACAAAGAGCTGCCTTCCGCTGAAGAGGTATCTGTCTTGCTGCAACTATTTAACCAACCACTTATGATGTCTTTTATTATTTCCCTAGATATCTATGGTTAACGTCAATATTTTTGTGCTCTGCATTTTCAACCTTGATTGAGTTACATGCAATCCTTTCTCAAACCTTCTGACTTCCTTCTTGGGAGAATCATTATTGTTATTTTTTCATCATTTCC